>JAVIAB010000024.1:30920800-31186297 GCA_032433765.1 Megaustenia siamemsis
TTCAAAATACGTAAGGTCACCTTTGGCTATGTCCCTGGACATGCGGGAGTACGGGGAAATGAAAGAGCGGACAGGTTGGCTAGCTGCGCTGTCGTTGAGGACGGGCAACCAATGGATCGGGCGGACATCATCAATGCCCTCCGAGATGTTGGAAGAGCACATGACTTCGACAAACACAGATCCATGTCACTTCTTCGGATGATGGAAATGGGAGTTAAGATGGCCATAGCCAGAAATGAGAAACTTAGTGGCCGTGTAAGAAGACTTATCAACCAACATAGAACTGGAGTCGTCAGTCGCTGGACACAGCGGGAATTGCTGAGGAGGGGATCTGAGCACCTATGGACATGTTCGGAGTGCAATGATGATGACCCGCAAATAACTCAATAACACACAGAGTTAGATATGCACAATTTATACATATCTTGTACCCACATCCCCATATTTTTATAACCTTTTTTAGAAGCAGCCTTCTCGCCTGACTACCTGGTCAGTGAATATATAGTTGGTCATGCAGCCTTCTCCTTTTAGTCCATTCAGTAGCTGACCACGCTCTGGAACACAGGGAAGTGACCCTTTTTTATTTCCTTTCTTGAGTATCTGTCATATTATCGCCATGTAGTTAGATTTGTTTACATATCCTTATATATATTATTTTGTGTTGTTGTTTATTGTTCCAGCTGAAGACCTACTTGGCCGAAACGTCGACTTTTGTTTTGTCCATTACCACGTAAAACTGTCACCATACCACTTTATTTTTTTTTTTTAGAATTGCTAATATCATCAGCTTTACAGCAGCTTCGCATCTCTAGACATCTTGGTGCATCTTGATGTCTTTACTTCTTCAGATTGCAGCAAGTTCCGTGTTTGTTTGTTCGCTTATGCCATCTCTTGCGACGTCCCGTGGGAGTGAATTTTGCGTGGATATAACTTAAACACCACTTTGTGGTGGAGACACGTCAGAGCAGCAAATTTGTACTGATGCGTTAATATAAGTACGGTTTTAATGCATAAAACCTCATTTTATATTAAGAACATCTGTTGGGTTATAATGTTACGTGGGATAAGATCTGATTAATCATGGATGATGCTGTCAGAGCTGGTCCATGCCAAAAGTAGACTGAAATGGCTGAACTCTCGCGCGCAGAAGCTGATGGATGGACGCAGCGCCAAATGTAATCTTTCCCGTTTTCCTTCATCGTTGTTATTGGTTGTGCTTTTTTGTCGTATTTTACAGCATGGATGCAAAAACTTAAACATTACTGAACAGAGAAATGGCAAGAGCTATTGATCAAACACTAACTCAAATATGTTGCAGTGAAATGAGAATGATAACTGAATATCTGCTACAAACATGTCCTATATATGATGAACAATGAAGATACTTTTGGCCATCGACGTTATTATATCAACACGTGACTGGTTGGTCTCGAGGCAAGGCGCTGGCATCGAGACAGAGAGGTTATGAGTTCCAATCTCGGCTGCACCTGTTGGGATTTTTATTTGTGGTTTTTCTCTGCGGCAACCACCCCTGGACTCAGCAGAGAGGCTCAGGTTGAAACATCAACTACTCATCGATGGAAAAAAAATCTCCGAAGCTGGAGTTATCTGCCTGTGCGGCGAGGGAACCCGATGCACAAGGCTGCCAGAGAAAACTGATTAACACGCAAAATTCAGTACCGAGTCTCTAGGGACTTCTGCAGAGGTGAAAGCTGGCGAACGCAAACAAAAAAATATCAACACAAATTGTATGGAGTCACCAACTTTGAGCTGACCAATGCTTTCTTCAATCTTATTAATGTTGACGTCTTCAGGTGTGCTCTGCAGCAGAAAGGCAAGCTTACAGTCAGATATATCACATTTTAGCACATTATTTTCAGAGACAATGATTTCCTTTCCTCTTTCCTCTAGCAACTTGGCCTGACCGAATTGTCTTTTTCCAGTGTCCATTCATCATCATCATCAAGTACCGGGCTAGCTGGCGTAGGTGATCATGTCTCTCCACAACTATCGATTTCGACAGTTATTTATCATTTTTGTTGTTGATCTTCTGCCAAGCCATTCTCTTAAGCTGTCTGGTATTTTTTCTCTTTGCTTCCCTCTATCTCTTCGTCCCTCAATTTTTCCAGTTGTTACAATATATTTCAGCTGTTCTCTTCTCATTACATGGCCAAAAAAAATGATGATTGTTTCTTCCTAATATTGGAAATTAGCTCTCGTTTTGCATTGACCTCTTTCAGAACAGTTTCATTATTCTTCTTAGCTGTCCATGGTATTTTCAACATTCTTCTGTAAAACCACATTTCTACAGACTCCAGTGATTTTCTTGTCTGTTGTCCTCTTGTCCATGATTTACATCCATATGTTAAGACTAGATCTACATAACATTTAAGAACTCTTTTTCTTGTTTCTATTTTCAGCGTCCATTACATTGATTAAAGGGAAATTACCAAAAGAACAAACAATACATCTACAGACATCAGATTATATCTTCCGTTATTCTTTTGCGAAAGAAGATGGACAAAAGTAAAAGGGAGATTACTTTGACGTGGAAAGAATCTATGTTTAGTTCGCATGAAGTATTGTCTATATCTGCAATGTCGTTTCCTGTATAAATTTTACTGTCTTTTGTCATTTGTTATTAACATTGAATGAAACCTTTCTAATCTCTGATGCTGGAAACAGACAGCGCAGCATTGCTAAGTGAATAATTATTGAAAAAAAAAGTAAAAGTAAAGTACGCCAAGTGGCGTATAGGGAATATGGTGTTAGTGACCATAAATTTTACAGATCTTCGGCACATGATTTTTGGGGTAATGTGGTCGGTATTACGCCCATGCCGCTTTACTTTTTCAGAAAAAAATTAGGTACCCATTAAAGGCGGGGTGTCCGGTTAGCGCAATCGATAGGCGGTTGGCTTACCACGGCAACAGCCGGGGTTCGTAATCCTGGCGAGGACACCTGGGTTTTACTAATTCCCTAAAAATTAGTAGGAGCCGCGATAGCTCAGTGGTTAGTGAACTGGACTACTACGGACAAGGGGTAGGGTTCGATCCCAACCGACGGCTCCGGGTTCACCCAGCCTTAAATGGGTACCGGATTTTTTCTGGGAAAGTAAAAGCAGCACGGGCGTAATACCGACCACATTACCCCAAAAATCATGTGCTGAAGGTCTGTAAAATATAGGGTCACTAACACCATATTTCCCTATACGCCACTTGGCGTGACGGGGGGTACTTTACTTACTTTTACCAATTAAAGGCTGGGTGAACCGGAGACGTCGGTTGGGATCGAACCCTACCTCTTGTCCTTTGTAGTCCAGTTCACTAACCACTGAGCTATCGCGGCTTCAATAATTATTGAAGATAAAAGGTTATTCCGGTCCCAAAATGTGATGAAGTCGGATACATTAGGCCAAAGACAAAAGTATCACATCTCGTTATAAATTGCAATATAGAAAAGGAATTTTTCTTCAGCGAGAACAAAACAAGTTCAGTTATCAACACTCTTCACTTGAGTCAAGTGCAAATAAAGAATACGTTAACAGAGTTAGTAAATGTAACAACAGTGAGGAAAATACCTATCCTCACAGTCGTTTTGTTTAGTACTATTGTATTAAGAATGCACACATCCAAAGACATTTATAGTTATGTAGTAGTAGTAGTTGGATGTGAATCATGGACAATAGGACAATAGACAAGAAAATCACTGGAGTCTGGAGAAATGTGATTTTACAGAAGAATGTTGTGAATACCATGAACAGCTAAGAAGAGTAATTAAAACGTTCTGAAAGAGGTCAAAGCAAAAAGAGAGCTAATTTCGAATATTACGGAGAAACAATCATCATTTTTGGCCATATAATGAGAAGAGAACAGCTTGAATATATTGTAACAACCTGGAAAATTGAGGGACGAAGAGATAGAGGGAAGCAAAGAGAAAAAAATTCCAGACAGCTTAAGAGAATGGCTTGGCAGAAGGTCAACACCAGAAATGATAAATAACTGTCGAGATCGAAAGTTGTGGAGAGACATGATCACCTACGCCAGTATGCACGGTACTTGATGATGATGATGATTGTCAAAAGTGGATTACATAGTATCTTCCTCATTTTTTTGGAAGAACACACAGTCAACATATAATGTTTAGACTGGAGCTAATAGTACACAGTCATCAGTACTGCTGCTTGATCAGAACTCAGCTCTTACGTTGCAACCACATTTGTATGTTTACTTCCAAACCAACATATCTGTCAGGAAAATTCCAACACGCTACAAGAAGATTACTCAGATACATTTTTTTAAAAAAAGACAAGTTACAAATTCAGGAATTGCAGAAACAGAACAAAAGAATATTAAATACACACATTTTTCGCTATCGACTCTTTTACCGTGTCCGCCATTGTTCCGCCTGAGCAAATATGTACTATAATACTTTCTCAAATGTATTCATTATTTGTCGAAGTATGATTTTAAAGTAACTCCCATGTTTTCGTCCAGCGGCGTAGCTACCAAAAGGATTGGATGGGTTTAATGTAGAGCGTCAGGGTGTGATATCTTCCTCTTGTTCCAAGGAAGAATGTTTAAAGAGTATTTTTCTTCTTTCCATCCTCGTTTGCCTTTCAGCATCGACGGGAGATAAAATGTGCGGTCTTTTGCTCTTCTGTTTACCTCTGCTGCTGTTATGTTTCCTGGTGCTTCTAGTATTCCGTCGATTCCTTTTTTTCTTGGTCGACCCTTGGGTCTGGTGTTCTCGCAACGTTTATTGAAGGCTCGCTGTGTTGTGTTTTGATTCTTTCTGCCTTGTCACGTGCCCAAGCCATTGTATCTGTTGTTTCTTTATGTATTCTATGTCGGGGGCTATTCCTAGCTTTTTTTCTCAATTCTTCATTTCTGATCTTATCTCTCAGACTGTTTCCTGTCATTCGTCTAACACATTTCATCTCAGTAGAGGTATTTATCTTATTGTTCTTGCATCTAGGGTCCAGGACTGGCATTGGTAGCACAACGTTGGGACGAAGATTGTATTGTATAGTGCTCGTTTTGCCCAGCGTTTAACCATTGTTTAAAGAGTCTCTTATAAAATATAAATGCATTGTTCTTGTTCTGGTATCTAGGTCTATCGTCGTTGCTCATTGTTAATTAGTACTGTCCTCTGTGCCCATGTTGCTATAGCTCGTTTCAAATCACGTGCCCAACTTCAAAACGCTATTACTCAGTAAACGTTTGTTAAAAACTGTTGAAATTTTCCAAATGTTTTTAGAATGCAAAAGACCCTTTAAATGTATATTTAACAAATATCTTGCAGCTGCAGTTTTCTTAAAGCGGCGAATTTCTTTGATGTTTGTCAAAATTGTAAATTGTGAACCCCTAAATAATAGAAATTACCGTAGTTGCTGGTCTATGATTAATTTTCACTAGGTAAAGGCGTGGCCGTAATGGGGAAATAACTGAATATAAAACACCAGGAGAATTATTGTCTTCTCAGTTCGAGGACGGACGATAATATCAAGGTATACCTGTATGTCCAATTTTCATAGTTGTGTGGTCTTGAAAAGGACCGTTTGTTGAACTAATTTAAGGTAATATAGGGGTCAACATTGTGGGGGCTATATACTTTCATTCTGAATCAGACGAGTCTAAAAGATAATAACTGGGGTTGAACATTCCACAAACCATCATTTTTCCAATATTCCTCTTCCTGTTTTAAGACGTGGTCTTCGCATTTAGCCCAATAATCTTTGTATATATTTAATAAAGCGAGATTAGCAAGAGTCTTTACATCGCATATTTTGAATGTTGTATTTTCATCTGCCACTTGTCCTTTTAATTTTGCCCAGATTAGTTCTATTGGATTTAAATGAGCATGGTAAGGTGGCAGCCTCAAACTTATATGACCGTGCTCTTGGATAATCTTATCTATTTCAAAAATCTTTGTCCTTTGTTTTTGCTTTACTAGAGATAGTAATTCAGGTTTTATGTACATGTTATTAAATTGTATTTGCTCCTTTGTGAGCCATATCTTAATAGCATCTTTTGTACTGGATGACGTCGGGACTTTATCTTCAAGTGCAACAATGTTGTGGTACGCTGCATTGTCCATTATTAGGCAAGATGGTCGATCTAGTGATGGGAGAACAGAATTTTCAATCCAATGTCTAAATATGTGACCATTCATCTCAGAGTGATAATCCCGATTGTCTATGGAGTTTGAAAGAAAAATGAGCTCTGCATTCTGTATTAGTCCATGTTGTCGACTACCTGCATGAGCAATTATCAAGCGCTGTCCTTTGCTGCTAGGTATTAATCTCTTAATCTTTCCGTCTGATGACTGCCATTCCCTTTGGTTAGTGTGGTGAGCATTGATCCATGTTTCATCCAAGTACACAATATCATAACCTTGCTTGCGCACCTCTTTTACTTCACGTAAGTATTTGCTTCTCATGACTACTATATGTGGCTTCTCACAGATGATGTTTCGTCCATTGGAATACTTTCTGAATGTAAAGCCTGCAGCTCTCACATTCCTCCATAATGTAGACTTTGATATTTCAATACTGTTGTTCTTTTTCAGCGATACTTTTAATTTTCTTATTGTAACAGTTTCATTCATACCCAACATTTTGCGAATTTCACTTCTAATAAGTTCACTGTCGAAATTATCCAACATTTTTGCTCTTCCTTGTGATTTTGTATATTTTGAACATTGACGGTCACGTGCTTGAATCCAGCGATTAAATGACCGTTTAGATAAATCAAAAATGTGTCTTGTCCTATTCTCAGGGTTTTCTAAAGAATGAAATAATCTTCCTCGTTTAGTCTCTTTGCAAAAATAGTCATACATTTTTATTGCGATGTTTTGTAAACTGCAGAATTTCATTTTAAGACTCAGGATAAATGTTATCGTTCCACGTCTCTACCTAAGAATGAACGGAAATGGAACACACAATTTCTCGTGTTTTTTACAAGTGTCTAATTGTGTCAAAAAACCACGGTTAAAGCGCGCAAACACGTCAATTTTACCGTGTATGGATTTTTACTCGCTATTTTTAACTTAAAATACTGTAAACATTAAGTTTTGACTACATCAATGGGTCGTTATAAATTTATATAAATCAAATAAGCAACAATAATAACCAAATGTTTTTTTTAATTAAATTAATTCCCTGTTGGGTTCTAATCATTATAACTTTACATGCAAATTTTGAACAACTTACAACAAGCGGTTAAAAAGCTATCGATTTTAAAAGTTGGGCACGAGTTATGAAACAGCCATAGAGGAGTTTTCACCACAGTCAGGGGAGAGAAGAACAGAACCACTGTCACCTGTCGCGCGTTTCGTAAGGGGAGACAAATGAGGTTAGGGTCAATGTCTGCGCCAGTACAACGGAGCTCGTGCATCTGAGCTGGTCATCTTCAATCATTTCGCTAGTGTTTTGGGGGCAGGCTGGGGCACGTGCTGAGGAGGGGATCTGAGCACTATGTTCTTGTCCGTTGTGCAAAGAAGATGATCTGTCAACTATACTAAACACTTCTTTTAGTCATGTGTTCATCCGACGTTAGTGCTACTCATCACCCACTTACAAATATATTACATTAGCGTATATATGCTTTCCTCTGACGATAGTGCTACTCATCACCTACCTACAAATATATTACATTAGCTTAGATATGTGTTCATCCGACGATAGTGCTACTCATCACCTACCTACAAATACATTACATGAGCGTAGATATGTGTTCATCCGACGATAGCGCTACTCATCACCTACAAATACATTACATGAGCGTAGATATGTGTTCATCCGACGATAGCGCTACTCATCACCTACAAATACATTACATGAGCGTAGATATGTGTTCATCCGACGATAGCGCTACTCATCACCTACAAATACATTACATGAGCGTAGATATGTGTTCATCCGACGATAGCGCTACTCAACACCTACAAACACATTACATGAGCGTAGATATGCGTCGAGTCGTTTCCAGCAGGAAGTTGTATTTTGCATCTTCCAGACCAACACATCCAACCTCTGCAAGACATTTCATATCGCAGGCTGCATCCAGCACGTGTACTATTGGGTATGGGCATTATCCAGAAATCTCCCAACATTTCTGGATAGGCGGCCGAGCACATATGGGTGGAAACTCGCGTGTTAAGACGCCGGTTCAAGTCTCGTACTTTACCTTTACTATTGGGCGCCTTACGCCCATTTAGCTCTTTCATCACGCAAGAAGATCTCAGCGTAGTCCCCGAATATCATAAGAACAATGGTTCTGAATAATTCTAATGATCTCACAATTATGGTAACTACATCTCCTTCATATTTTCGCAAAGATCCACAACCAATGTTTTCAATATGTGTGGATGACATGTTCATTATGGCTATTATTACTACTATTATTACTACTATTATTAATACTATTGTTGCTACTATTATTACTACTATTATTACTACTATTATTACTACTATTACTACTACTATTATCACTACTATTACTACTACTATTATTACTACTATTACTACTACTATTATTACTATTATTATTACTATTATTATTACTACTATTATTACTACTATTACTACTACTATTATTACTATTATTATTACTATTATTATTACTACTATTATTACTACTATTATTACTACTATTACTACTACTATTATTACTATTATTATTACTATTATTATTACTACTATTATTACTACTATTATTACTACTATTATTACTACTATTACTACTACTATTATTACTACTATTATTACTACTATTATTACTACTATTATTACTATTACTACTACTATTATTACTACTATTATTACTACTATTATTACTACTCTTATTACTACTATTATTACTACTATTATTACTATTACTACTACTATTATTACTACTATTATTACTATTATTACTACTAATACTACTACTATTACTACTAATATTATTATTGTTTTAGATAGGCTGTAGCGTAGAAAGGAAACCACTGAAAACCTCCACTAGCGTGACGTATTCTGATACATAAAGAGTACAATGGGCAGACCAAGGATAACTGGAGGGGGTTGATTTTTTTTCTCCTCTAATTAGTTATTTTTTCGTAGTTTTCCGAAGTCCGAAGTCCTTCCTTCTAGGAAAACAGTGAAACACAAGAGAGACCCTATGTGCACTTTGCGCATGTTAAGGAACCGTAACCGTTTAAATTCGATATAAATCGTTTAAAATTGTTAAGCAATACATTTTTTTTTATTTGCACCCATGCCAAAGACATAAATATCAGTCCGAAAGGCGCAAATATTGGGACTTGTCGTAAACTAGCGACACAACGACCTTTTAAATGGTGAACGCTGAAAATGAAGTAACTGAAAGCTGAACCTAAAGGTCTACAACAATTACGTAATGAAATAAACATGACTTGCAAAAATATGGACTAGATATGAATATCAAAAAGACTAAAACTATGATCATAAACAAAGAAAATACTCAAAACCCACAAGTGGATATCAAAATTGAAGGAATAGACGCGGAGACAGTTCAGAACTACAACTACCTTGGACATACTATAACCAGTGATGGAAAATGTACAACTGAAATAAACAAAAGAGTAGCAATGACAAAAAGTAATTTTAATGCCATGAATAAGATACTAACATCAAAACAAATAACACCAGGGCTAAAACTAAGAATAACAAAATGTTACATCTTCTCAATATTCTTATATGGTGCAGAAACATGGACATTAGACAAGAAAACAGAACAGAGAATTGAAGCCTTTGAAATGTGGATATATAGAAGAATAGGTAGAATTGGATGGAAGGAAAAGAAAACAAACGATGAAGTCTTAAAACAACTAAAAATGAAAAGAGAACTACTAAACACAATTCAAACAAGACAAATGCGATTTTTGGGCCATGTTAAAAGACACAACAGCCTACTAAAAGTAATCCTTGGGGGAAAAATACAAGGTAAAAGAGGCAGATGCAGACCAAGACTAACATGGACGAGCAACATCAATAGATGGACAAATCAGCCTATGGCAACCTGCACCATCAAAGCAAGAGACAGAGCAGAATGGCGCTCCATGGTAGCCAACCTTCGTTGCGGAGACGGCACTCGATGATGATGATGATGAAAGCTGATCGATATCCTATTTCACCACCTCGCGGTAGGCCTAGTCTAACGAATCTGGCAAAGTGAGGTGGGTTCAAAGAGGATACCTGGTACCCGAAAATACAATGTTGAAGTGGAATAGGCCTGTAGGAGGTCAATAGATACAGGTAACACAGTTTACTGTTAAGCCATAATATAACTCACCTTTGCCCATTTAGTGCCTCCACTTTCTTTCTGTTGGGGGTGGGGGGAAGCGATAACGAGGAGTCGAGCTAATGTAGCAGAAGAAAATGAGGGCGAAAACGAACATCATCATTTGACCCAAAATTATTCTCGCCCTTGAAAATGGAAATAAAGAGGGAAACAGTAGGTTAATTAATATTAGTTTTGTCTTCAAGGGCACTTCACTAGACATCACGCTGAAGATTTAATTTCATACTCGAGTTGAAATAATTAATAAGTTTAAATTTCTCCGGAAACACGAGCTTAAGGTCGAGGGCAAGCCTTTGCTCACGGCTTTTGCGAGTGACGGCCTCGGAAGTGATGAGTATACGCGTGGGAGTGTCGAGCGAAGGTGTTAAAACAAAACCATGGTAAAGTAGAGAACAGAAAGTACCATGGACACAAGGGGATTTTAATTCACGTCAGAGACTAGAAGTTCGAGGTACATTTCTTTTTGGTCTTTTAACATCATATATTAGATACAAGACAGGGGGATGCTAACAATTGGTTTGACGAACGATCTGATCTAGGTGTCTGGAAATGAAATGGTGTCCTAAAATAGAAATGTTTTTTGTCATAAAGGAGTGGGGATTGTGTGTGTGTGTGTGTGTGCGTGTGTTTGCATATATATATATATATATATATATATATATATATATATATATATATATATATATATATATATATATATATGTATCTCCAGACACATAGGTCAAATCGTTTGTCTAACCAATTCTTAGCATCCCCCTTCCCTTGTACCTAATATATATATATATGCATATATGAGAGAGAGAGCAGAGAGAACACACACAGATGGATTGATTTGTCTCGGAGCCAGTAAATGAAATTAGTAGGCTCTGGTGGAGAATGTCCTCCCTAAAGGTATTGCAATACTAGGTCTTCTATCTCAACAGAGCCCGCCACTGCGAAAAAAGACTGCGGTCTTTACCTGTTATAAGTTCTGGTTTGACATGGGCTGCTACTGGGAAGATCTTGGAGGGTAGAAGTGATGGCTTAGTCAAATAAGAGTTGTCGTCACCTGTAGTCGATCGGGCAGAAACTCCAATCTCGCATTCTCTAAGATCAAGTCAGGACGGACAAGAGAAAGAATGAGTTGAGATGGGCTCACTTGAAACACCTACAGATTTAAGCGACTTGCTGCAGAACGAGAAATGAGTGCCTTGACATCGACGCCTCTGCGATCCCTTTCTGTAACTGGAAACAGATGGAAACAGATTTGGTGTTTTGCATGAGAGACGAGCGATCTACGACTTCGCTACGCTAATCCATCATTGACAGTGCCTTGCTTTTCACTATGTCCGCGGATATCTAAAATAGTACGACGGTGTCTTCTTGATTTCACATGGTGATACTGTGATGTCTGCGTTCGCCCGATGACTAAAGTATTCTAGAGTATCGTGGTAGACTAGAATATTCCTCTTCATCATCCGCCCTTACAAGGACGTAGTGGACATATCTGCGTTGTGTTGTGGTTTGCAGTGTAACTGTTATATTTGCGCCTTTCGGCCCAACATATCCTACTTCAGCACGACATTTTTGAGTACCGGGTTGTCTTCCCTCTTCGATCCCTACACTCTTGGCCAGACTAGATAGGTTAGTCTGTTACTGGAGGCACGGCGGAGAGGTGGAGCAGGGTCTGAATGGTTTTGGTTCACCGATCCTGGCGCAACATCAGCTGTGGGTTGCTGACAACTTCCAGCTCTGGTGATGGTAGGTGCGCCTTCGCCTCCACTGTGATGTCTAAGAATCTTTCTTTGCTGTGTCTAGTAATATAAATAAATCGTTTATGTGGTGTGAAGATGTTCATGGATATCTTAGGGCAGTTTAATGATGTATATGGGTCTGTTATGTAGTGTGAAGATGTTCTTGGATATCTTAGGCAGTTTGATGATGTCTATGTGTCTGTTATGTAGTGTGAAGATGTTCTTGGATATCTTAGGCAGTTTGATGATGTCTATGGGTCTATTATGTAGTGTGAAGATGTTCATGGATATCTTAGGCAGTTTGATGATGTCTATGGATCTGCTATGTAGTGTGAAGATGTTCATGGATATCTTAGGGCAGTTTAATGATGTATATGGGTCTGTTATGTAGTGTGAAGATGTTCTTGGATATCTTAGACAGTTTGATGATGTCTATGGATCTGTTATGTAGTGTGAATATGTTCTTGGATATCTTAGGCAGTTTGATGATGTCTATGGGTCTGTTATGTAGTGTGAAGATGTTCATGGATATCTTACACAGTTTAATGATGTCTATGGATCTGTTATGGGAGCCGCGATAGCTCAGTGGTTAGTGAACTGGACTACAAAGGACAAGAGGTAGGGTTCGATCCCAATCAACGGCTTCCGGGTTCACCCAGCCTTAAATGGGTACCGGATCGGATTTTTTCTGGGAAAGTAATGGGGCACGGGCGTAATACCGACCGTATTACCCCAAAAATCATGGTGCCGAATGTCTGTAGAATTTATGATCACTAACACCATATTCCTTATACGCCACTTGGCGTGACGGGGGTACTTTACTTTTTTTTACTTATGGGTCTGTTATGTAGTATGAAGATGTTCATGGATATCTTACACAGTTTAATGATGTCTATGGGTCTGTTATGTAGTATGAAGATGTTCATGGATATCTTACACAGTTTAATGAAGTCTATGGATCTGTTCTAGTATGAAGATGTTCATGGATATCTTACACAGTTTAATGAAGTCTATGGATCTGTTATAGTATGAAGATGTTCATGGATATCTTACACAGTTTAATGATGTCTATGGATCTGTTATAGTGTGAAGATGTTCATGGATATCTTACACAGTTTGAGGATATCTGTGGATCTGTTATAGTGTGAAGATGTTCATGGATATCTTACACAGTTTAATGATGTCTATGGATCTGTTATAGTGTGAAGATGTTCATGGATATCTTACACAGTTTGAGGATATCTGTGGATCTGTTATAGTGTGAAGATGTTCATGGATATCTTACACGGTATAATGATGTCTATGGATCTGTTATAGTGTGAAAATGTTCATGGATATCTTACGCAGTTTGATGATGTCTGTGGATCTTTCATGACGTATGACGATGTCTACATATCTTCTATAGTCTTTAGTGACGTTTAGGGATCTTTTAATTAAGTTAGTGAAGTCCAGAGCTCTCTTAGATAATCTTGCGATGTTTAAAGATCTATCAAGTAGGCTTGCGATGTTATGTTCTATAATCAAATGTACTCCCATGAACCTTCGGTCGGGAAAAGCCTGTACATGCCGATAACATTTCTTTGTGAAAAACGAAAAAAAGGGGGAAAGATAATACAGTGCAACTTATCTTCACAAAGAAAGTCAACCCGAAAAGTTCAAAGAAATCCGTGGTTACCCCAAGGCTACCAACACCTGTGTTATGTTTGTCATATATTATCACTGGAAGAGAGAAGAAAATTAGCTTCCTCGGTTCATCGCATGCAAAGTTTCGTTGTAACTTTGAAGATGGAACGACTAGACAGCTCTAGGGGATGGTAGATCTTGATTTTTTGTACAATATGCTCAATGAAGACGTTTATGGTGGACATTAATACAAAAAGATGGATTTATTAAATAAAAATGATTATCTTCGTCATTCTCTTTCTTCTTCTCCTTTTTTTTATTCTTCTGCATTTGCTCAACAATTACTGCCCTGCATCGTTCGATCTTAAAGCACCTAACTGGTGTCGGTACGTTATGTCTCTCTCTCTCTCTCTCTCTCTCTCTCTCTCTGTGTGTGTGTCTGCTATCAAGACTCAATCAGAGTAAGATTCCAGACTCTCTCATGAAGTCAGCCGTCTATTTAAGTGATTCGACTGCCCCATATAGTTTCTCATCCAGGGAGATGGGTGTGGACCACATTGCTCTTCTCAGGTCTGTGTACTGGGGGCAATCCTGTAGAACATGATTTGTAGCCATATTGTCCAGTGTACAGTGGCATAGGCTGGTTGTACCTATTTTGAATTTGGTGAACATGTGATTTCTCATTCTATTGTGGCCAGTGCGTAGGCGTTATGTTGTGATTTGCAGTCAACAGCGATATTTGCATATTTCGGCTCAACACATATTTTCCATTGCCCCAGTCGAAGTTGACGAACTGATATTAGTCAGCGACTGATAGTTGGTTGTCGAAGTCAGAAACAGCGAACTATAGCTGACAAAGATCACACTTGTTTTTCGTTGTAGTTTTGTAAACAGTCTCTTAGAAAATTAGTGACATTTAAGTTCTAATCCTAGAAGTTGTGTAGCATTTATCAGTCAATATTTGACTACAGTCATTTATCAGTCAATATTTGACTACAGTCATTTATCAGTCAATATTTGACTACAGTCATTTATCAGTCAGTATGACTGCAGTCATTTATCATGTTAATGAGTTAATCAACTCATGTACTGTCGGTTAATGAGTTAATCAACTCATGTATTGTTGGTTAATGAGTTAATCAACTCATGTATTGTCGGTTAATGAGTTAATCAACTCATGCATTGTCGGTTAATGAGTTAATCAACTCATGTATTGTCGGTTAATGAATTAATCAACTCATGTACTGTCGGTTAATGAGTTAATCAACTCATGTATTGTCGGTTAATGAGTTAATCAACTCATGTAAAATTGTTGAAGATAAATCTAATCTAGAAAGAGCACTTTCACCCGCTCACCTCCACATGTGGTCTAGTGCTGTGTAGCTCCTACTCACCCCCCGTCCCCACCCCAACGATATAAAAAAACGTGTGAGGTGACACTGTTCAATTCTAATGTAGATACAGCGGATCCTCATGCTACACACAAACTTGGAACATTCCAGAGTTTGAAAGTTTCAAATTTGAGATAATTTTGACCCGGAGTACGAACGTTGTTTCTGTGTTCGATCTACGCATGCACAGTAAAAAAAAATGTCATCTGTATACACATGGTGTTGTGCGTCCACGCAATGGGTTACTTTAAGCCAGTGTGTTTTCGGTGCCTTTTTTTTTACTTTATTTCTCATGTGTTTCTTTGCGTTACCATTATCTACATCATGCATGAGATGCAAAATTGCTCAGGCAAAAGCAGCTTTTCAAAAAATTAGGAATATACTATGCAATCCATTTTTGACAATCGAAACAAGAAAAAGAGTTCTTAAATGTTATGTAGAACCAGTCTTAGCATATGGATGTGAATCATCGACAATATGCCAACAGACAAGAAAATCACTGGAGTCTGTAGAAATGTGGTTTTACAGAAGAATGTGAAGAATACCATGGACAGCTAAGAAGAGTAATGAAAACGTTCTGAAAGAGGCCAACGCAAAAAGAGAGCTAATTTCCAATATTCGGAAGAACAATCATCATTTTTTGGCCATGTAATGAGAAGAGAATAAGTGGAATATATTGTAACAACTGGAAAAATTGAGGGACGAAGAGACAGAGGAAAGCAAAGAGAAAAAAATACCAGACAGCTTAAGAGACTGGATTGGGAGAAGGTCAACAACAGAGATGATAAACAACTGTCGAGCTCGAAAATTGAGGAGAGACATGATCACCTACGCCAGCAGGCCCGGTACTTGATGATGATGATTTTCTATATCGTCCAAGACAAGGAATGAAGCTTGAGAGGAAGGTATCAGTGATTGAAGTGAAAAGTGACCACATCGTGAAGTATAAAAGATGGTGAAAAGAGGAAATGTAAGACAAAACCTGCAACCAGTAGAGCTAAAAGGCAGTAAAGGGAGAGCACCAGAAGCACAACAATTTGGTATTTATAGAAGGGGACTCTTATTTCAGAAAGAGTAACCTTTCCCTTCCTCTCCACCAGCCTCACAGGACGTCACATCTTCTCGCTAAATTACATTAAATGCAATATACACTTGATTATATAGTATACTCTTTTATTTACTGTTTTCACGATTTCATTCATTTTTCATCATCATCATGTGCCACACCGGTTGGCGTAGGCGATCCTTCCACAATTTCTAACCACCATGCATCGTATCCTGTTGTTGACTGTTTTCCATGCCATAACACTAAGCTATCTATAGTATTTTCTCTCTTTGTCGTCGCGATCTCTCTTTCCCTGTATCTTGCTAGCTGTAACCAGGTATTCAACTTTCATCTTCTCATGATGTGCCGGAAAAATGTTAATTGTTTCTTTCTGATGTTAATTTATTATTCGGTGCATTTAATTGTGTTATCTTTATCTTAATTGTATGTGTATCTGCTGTTTAGGTTTATAAATATCGGTAATGTGTAGTGTCTGCTAACGGATTAATTCATTTTCCGTTATTTTTCATAGAAAAAATTTATTTGGATTTCGAACAGTTCACAGTTCGAACTGTCATCTGGGAGGAATTAAAATCGAAGCACGAGGCACTTCTGTATTGTATTGTCAAAGGGAAAGAAACCAAATATCTTAGTTTTCTTTATTATACTTCCCTCCCTTGCGTGTACTTAATGCTCCCCAATAACAAAAAATATAGATATTTATTTGGTACTATCATCTCTAGTTAAAGGTTCTGGAAATCACAAATCGTGTTGGTACTAACCGTTTTATGAATCAATAATGCAAACACACTAGCAGATGACAAAAGAACTACGAGGAGCCCAAAACTTCGATTTATAGACGTTTGTAAACGTGACATGATGACTGAACATAAACCCAGCAGCCTAGGAAGAAATAGCTAGACTGCAATCTTTGGAAGCACGCTCTAAAGCGTCCATCTCAAGCAAGAAGCAGACAGATTCATAGAAAAAGAAAATACATGGCAAAATTAAAGAAAAAATAGCATTTCTAGTGGCGCTAAAAAATCCATAGTTAACTATGACTGACGGAGGCTACCACAAATGTAAGCATTACATGAATATTGATTAACTTATGCTCTGTTAATAGGGAATTTCAGAATAGCCGTAAAGATGTAACATTGTGTATTATTTTTGCTCTCTGACTCAGCTTTAAACAGAAGTAATGGTTATATCGAAGAAACAATCACCACCATCATGCAGCCTAAAAATAAACGAGACAAATCTGAAACAAGTGCAACGTTTCAAATACTTGGGCACAATAATAACATCAGATGGGAGATGCACCACAGAAATAAAAAGCAGAATAGCTCAGGCCAAAGTGACATTTCAGAAAATGAAAAATATCTTATGCAACAAATCTATGTCAATAAAAATGAGAAAGAGAGTTCATCTGTGCTATATAGAACCAATTCTGACCTATGGAAGCGAATCATGGACAGTAGATAAACAAATGAAAAGACGATTAGAGGCCACAGAGATGGGATTTCTAGAAGAATGTTGAAAGTTCCCTGGACAGCTAAAAAGACCAATGAGGAAGTTCTCAAAGAGGCCAACACAAAAAGGGAGCTCTTAAAAAACATCAGAAAGAAGCAATCAACATTTTTCGGGCACATCATGAGAAGAGGAAAGTAGGAATACTTGGTTACAACTGGCAAAATAAAAGGAAAAAGATATCGCGGGCGACAAAGAGAGAAAATACTGGATAGCTTGGTGGCATGGCAAACAGTCAACAACAGAACTGATACAATGCACTGTAGATAGAAGATTGTGGAGGGACATGATCACCTACGCCAACCGGTATGGCACATGATGATGATGACTCAGCTTTACTGAATCCAGAATGCCGTGCTATTTTGTTTGTATGATTAGACATATATGTTCATGACTGATCTTTAGGACTTTCTGCTAGTAGTACAGTATCGTCAGCATATCTTAAGTTATTGATTATCTTTCCATTAATGTTGAGGCCTGGAATCTCTATGATGTTTTTAAAGATTTGCTCAGTGTATAGATTGAACAAGCTTGGTGATAGGATATTTACGAATACATCTCAGAAAAATTATTGGCATATGTTTCTGCTTTTGCCTAATCATAAGGAAACTTTATTTGTCTTGACCACTAATCAGGTGCCGTGAGTTGTTTATTTACTATTTGGCAGAAACTGTATTTAAATTTGTAATACAACGATATATCAATACTGGAATGTGGCTTTGAGTTTTGTTTTATGCCCCCCCCCCCCCCCCAAAATGTCACTTTCTGCAGCTCATCCTAATATAATCTCTTTGGCATATGTTGATATTAAAACAGGAACCACCTCACATGTTGATATATGAAAACAGGGGCCACCTCATATGTTGAAATGAAAACAGGGGCCACCTCATATGTTGATATGAAAACAGGGTCCACCTAATGCGTTGATATGAAAACATGGGCCACCTCATATGTTGATATGAAAACAGGGTCCACCTAACATGTTGATATGAAAACAGGGACCACCTCATCTGTGATGTGCATATCATGGAGTATACGATTGTTATGATGGATCGTGCTATCATGTTTGTGGGAATATGATTCAGCTTTCTGACATGCTGACAGTCCCAGCTTCGCAAGTAGGGTAATAGGGTACAAAGCTAGGTCAGTTAACCCATAAGAATGGTTCTATATCCCACTCTGGAACATGAAGCCAAAGAAAAATTAATTTTGTAATTCTTTTCAATATTGACACGAATTTCCTTTCATATGCCCTTTCTCTTTATACATATTGAAAACCGCTCTGTATAGCAATTACAGGTTTGCTATATGATGTTTGACTTTCCTGTATAATTATGTTCTTATTTCAGATTGGGCTGAGATTGGTCAACAACTCACAGTGCGAGTCAAGATAGGTGAACAAGAGAGCTGATCCAGACCCTATTGCACCTCACAGCAGTGTCCCAGGAAATAGAATAACTTAGACTGGTCAAGTGATTAGGGATCAAAAAGGGTAGGCAAGCCAGTATGTACATCATCGGGAAAACATGTGTTCGGCTGCCATAAACTAGCAACACAACGCATCTACAAATACATGTCATTTTGAGAGCGGGAGAAGAGAGTAGTAGCCTTTGCATGCATGTGAATATGTATGTGTGTGTGTGTATGTATATATATATATTGTCTGGGAATCCACCTGTCCTGCATTTGGACATAGGAAACACAATCATCAGAGGTGAGAATAGGGCTTGGAATGACCCCAATTAGACAGAATCAGAAATGATATTATAAGAGAAAGTGTAGGCCATTAATCAATCTTAAGCTACATACAGAAATGATAAATAAACTGGTTTTCCATCTATAGTCCGTTCTAAAACTCATGCCCCTCTTCAAAACGTTACAACTTAAAAACCGTTTAGTTTTAATTGTTGAAACTTTATATGCAAACTGTTTATTGTCATAATGTTATATTTAAAAAATTCATTGCAAAAAAAAAAAAAAAAGATGGTTTTAATTTTGTCCTATTTGCGGTATATAGAAACAAATACACATAATGATATTAGTCAAATAGAACATTTACAGTTTGTACTGGTCAACATTACACGCGAAATGAAAAAAAAATTAGTTTGCACAGATTTCTCGTATAGATTTGTGCGGAAGTCATCATGTCGCACTCCACTGAATACTGCCTGTGTGTTCCGATACATTTCATACGCATAGAAAAAGTCATCTGGACTGGGACACAAGAAGATAAAAGTCCCAACATCAAGTCTATCTATCTATCTATTGACCTTTCGAGCCGTTGCCGGCCCATAGGGCGTAGACCAAGATACACCTTCTCATATCTGAATTTTTGTTCTAGCAGTTTTCTTTTAAAGATATTTTATCAAATCTCGCCATTTGTCTCTGTTCTGTGCAAGCAGCTCTATCTCATTGAGGGAGCCGAATCCTGTTGCTCTTGCCTCTCTCATCAATGTTCTTCTCAGTGTCTCTCTGGGTCTTCCTCTTTTTCTCTTACCTGTTGTTTCCCATATGAGGGCCTGCTTTACTATTCGGTTATTATCTCTTCTCATCACATGTCCAACATATGACAATCGTCTTTTCTTGATTACTGAAGATATTAGTGGTTGATTGGCGATTTCTCTAATTTCCTCATTTGTTTTGAATTCGTTCCACGCTATACCAAGTATTTTCCTTAGACATTTATTTTCGAATGTGTTCAACTTTGTTTCTATATTTCTTGTTGTTTTCCAGCTTTCACACGCATACGTAGGGGTTGATAGTACATTTGATTTGAATAGTCTAAGTTTTGTGTTTGTGATTAGTTTTGATTTCCACAACTTTTCAAGGCTTCTGAAAGACATTGCTGCTTTAGCTATTCTGATTCTAATTTCTTTACTTGTATCCCCTTCTCGATCAATGTGACTTCCAAGATAGATAAAGTGATCGATCTCTTCTACTGGTTTGTTTTCCATTTATATTTTGTCATCTGTTGGAATTAAACTTTTCATGACTTTAGTCTTTTCATGATTGATCTCAAGCCCAATTTTGCTGGCTATTGCTGATAGTTCATTTGTGTTTTCCTGCATCATTTTTATCTGACTGCTGATGAGGACTATGTCATCATCAAGTACAAAAGATGAAATAAAGATATGGCTCATGCAGGAACACATACCATTTAATGACATTGTTATCTCTCAAGGTTTGAAAAAGAATGATAAAGAAAATATTAATAAATCTTCAATGTGATAGTTTGAGTGTAATGAATTTCATCTTCATACTCATTGTAAAATACACCAAATCACGAAAATGTTTTTCTGCGTCTTTTAAATGAATTAGACCCAGCAGACAGTTTTCAATGTAAGTGTAATGGCAGTTAGACCATGCGAGAAATCCATGCACATTTTTCTTTCATTATGTATGTAACGTTGACCAGTAGAAACTGTAAATATTGTTTTGACCAGTATCATTATGTGTATTTGTTTTTATAGACTGCAAATAAGACAAAATTAAACCATCTATTTATTTGCAACAAATTTTTTTAAAATATATAACGTCATGACAATAAAATCAACAGTTTGCATACAAAATTCCAACAATTAAAACCAAACAGTTGTTAAGTTATAGCAATAAGTTTTTAGCTATAGTTTTGAAAAAAGGCATGATTTTCAGAATGGACTATAAAAAAGATGTTGTGCGATTCCTTACCATATAAGGCATATATATTAAAAGAGGAGAAGGCAGAACAGAAAGTGGCAGACCCATAGTAAGATGGACAGACATCAAAGAAATGCTAAAACATCATTCAGCAATAATTGAAGCCACCAAAGGGGTGAGAATCAGAACTTTGTATCTCCCTCAACACCCAAATAGGCACAAAAGGAAGTGAATAAAGAACCCAATCATTTTGGCAATGCTACTGGTCATAATGCTTAAATTGCAGCTCTATCTATCTAGTATTTATTGTCACTTTATCCTTTGAGGAAGCTTGAAGTGTGAACTTCAAACAGGCACACGTGAATTGTGTTTACACCATATTCTTGTGAAATCATTTTTATACATAAGTACTACACCTGCAGCCTCAGTGGCTGAGTGATTACTGTGCTTGCTTCCTGATCAGAAAGGTTTGGACCTGATTCCCAGAAGTGCTATATTTTTTTTGACTGACAAGGCTTACTCAGCCTCTAAAAATGAGTACCAGAGATTTTTCTGGGAAGTAAAAGTGGCGTGACGTGATGCAGACCACATCACCTAAAAATATGCCCCCAGTCATAGAAGAATAGGTCACTAACATCATGTTCCTCATAAGCCTAGCAAGGTAGGGGTGGGAACCTTTACTTACTTTTACACACACACACACCTACATATATCTTCAAGACTCCTGATCTTTCTTTTCCAAGTAACTTTTTCTATCTTTTTACTGCTTGTCTTGTCTTTTTTTTTTGGTTAGTTTTCCTCATGCGCTCCAGATTTACAAGAAACACACATTCCTGTAAATGTTCTTATCTTCTTCCGTGGAGCTGAGGTCTTCAACAAACACTTTCCAAGCTGTTCAGTTTCTTGCCATTCTTTTAAGTTCATTCCATGACATCCCCACCATCTTCATCTCTGTTCCGCCAGTCTTCTCCAAGAATATTTTGGTTTTCCTCTTTGTCTTTTTCCTTGGGGATTCCAGAAAAGGGCATGTTGTGTAATACGCTCAGTTGACTTCCGCAATGTGTGTCCTATCCAGCGCCAATGTCTTCACTGTGTTTTTTTATCCACTGGTGTTTGATTGGTACAAAGAATTATGGAAAAGTACCAGTCAAATGTTCTTATGCCACACTAAAACTGAAAACAATTGGTGTTAATTTCATACACTCTATCTGACCTTTTTTTAAAATCTTGTTTTATTCTTTTCACATTTTTATGTACTGTAATGCTACAAATAAACACTGTCTGCAATTTGTAAGAGTATTTTATTTCGAAATAAAAATTAAATATGTAAAAAGACACTGAACACAGCACAGCCAGCACATTTTAGTACATGACCCAAACAACTTACTCCCTGTCCTATTTATAATCATAGTTGCCTGACCAATCACATCACTTTCTACTACCCATCTTTGTATATGAGTAAAACTATATAAAATGTGAAGACACAAACTGTGTTTGGTTAAAACAATAAACCTCTCAGAGTACTCATGGCAGATGTACAGATGATCACTCTCTCCCAAAAAAAGGCACAAAATATGTAAACTGACAGTTCCCGTAGACTGCTGATTATACACACTTCTGATCCAATCTTTCTGGTACTAGGCATGACTCCAGATTTTCATAATTACACCCTCATCACTAAGCGTGTCACTCTCCAACAATCTTCTTCATGAACTGTTCTCGCTACACATGTTCCTGAAGCAAGATCTTTCACTGCTGTGAACCCCTGAGTGATCAGAACAGTAGATCCAAAAATGTTCTTGAAGGTTAGAGATTACCGAATGTCTTTTCTATATATCTAATTGTGAGAGAACATTCCATTGAGAACTTTCAACAACATTCAATCCCTCCCCATTTCTCTCAAATGAAACTACACTAGAAGAACCTATTTATAAAAAATTCAACACTATCACCCTTCCATCAGAGCAGATCAACACTTGATCAACTTATATCCTTATCAACAACACGATAATATCCTATCTTTATTTATTAAACTATTGTGTAACTTGCTCTATAGATAATAAATATAATTATTTCTAATCATCATCATCACTATCACTGTCCTCTGCCTTTTGTCTTATTGCTGATTTCTTGCAACCAAATATGGTCTTCTTAGAAGGGTCTTCATCTTCAGGAAGCTTGATAACACCTGTAATTAAACAAAAATTGTATCTGAGCTATTTCTAGTCCACATTATAAGGGAAATATACGAGATACAACAAAATGGAAAACAATCATTACTTTCATGATAGGAGAGAACAGAAAGAAGAAAAGTAGAAAGAAGCACTGCTATTTTAAAAATAGCACTCTTATTATAAGGTTTATTGAGAATTGATTAGAAGTTATATCTTAAATTTCAGTAACAGGAAACTCCCTATACAGAACTTCACAGCAGAAGGCAATCTGATCACCAGAAATAGACTCAGTCGAGCAAGTGTTTTGGCCTCTAATTTCTTGCTTTTAGCAACAAAAGCAGTTAAAAAATTGAATATTTCAAACTAGAAAGTATCAAATTTGCCAGTTTTAAACAATCTGCTTGTTATCAGAAGTATTAATTAATTAATCAATACACGAATATAAAAACATGTGTGGCATTACAAAAGTGGAACTGCTATCATAAAATATAAAAACATGTGTGGCATTACAAAAGTGGAACTGCTATCATAAAATATAAAAACATGTGTGGCATTACAATAGTGGAACTGCTATCATAAAATATAAAAACATGTGTGGCATTACAAAAGTGGAACTGCTATCATAAAATATAAAAACATGTGTGGCATTAAAATAGTGGAACTGCTATCATAAAATATAAAAACATGTGTGACATTACAAAAGTGGAACTGCTATCATAAAATATGAAAACATATGTGGCATTACAAAGTGGAACTGCTAGGGAAATTTATTACATTCATGATATCTTTACCAATAAATGATGAAACATTTCTAGAGAGAACAAAAATACCACTTTGAGGTTACAACAAGCAGCTGTGAAAGGTATCACAACAGCTTCACTGTATTAGAAGGACACAAAATAATCTGACTGTTGCAGCTAAAATGTTGTAAAATGGGCAACTCACAGAAACTAGAACAATTTTTTAAAAAGTGAAAAATAAAAAGTCCTAAATTTCAACGCAATTCAATGTATTGCTACCTACCAGACTTGGCTAATCTTCTCTCCAGAATTACTAAAGGAAAATCATCAGTGTTTCCCAACTCTTCAAAGCCAATGATTCTGTTGAAATAAATAAATTAAACTGTGATGTGTCAAAATGCATCAGATATGAATTATTAAAAAAAGAAAGTACAGTACACAAACTATGGGATAGCTACAAGATTCATGGAGACAATTAAACACACTATATAGTCCTGAGGATAGGAAACTAAACACTAAAGAAGAACAGGTTAAATAAAAGAAAAGAATTTTTCTAGGTTAGAAAATAGAAAAGAGGTGTTTCTATGCACCAACTTTCTAGATGCATTGTCAACTGGGACAAAATTAGGGATCACAATTGAAAACAAGAAATAAATAGAAAGGACAGATATCAAATAATTGATGAGTATAGCATCACTATCATCAGATGCCTATGTACATATAAGATCATGTATTTCCAAATACTACCTCTGCTGGTGACCTTATTAGCTCTGTTGTTGATCTCTTTCCATGCAAGACCGTTAAACATTCTAGTTTTTTTTCACCCACCTGTCCTCCTCTGTCTCTCTTTCCCTCCATTTTTTTGGTTGTTACAACACTTTAATGTCTTTACCTCTCATCACAAGATTAAAGAAGGTAGATTGATTTTTTTTCTTTGTCTTTCAAAAGCTCTTTAGTACATTCAAGATGTCTTTATTTCTCCTTTCATGAGGTCCATGGTATTTTTAATATTCTTCTATGGAACCGCATTTGTGTTGTATCCAATGATCTTCTTGCTTGTTAATTATTTGTCCACAAATCATTTTCATATGATATGACAGGATCTATATAACATTGAAAATGTACATTTGCATCCATCCTTGGAAGCACAAAAGACATGCAGAGCTATGGATTACTTTCTCAATTTTGCCTACATGAGAGACAGGGACAAATTTCTCAAGCATATGCATACCTTGGGAACCACGATAGCTCAGTGGTTAGTGAACTGGACTACAAAGGACAGGAGGTAGAGTTCAATCCTAACCGACGCCTTCTGATTCACCCAGCCTTTGATGGGTACCGGATTTTTTTTCTTGGAATGTAATGCGGCACGGGCGTAATACCGACCACATTACCCCAAAAATCATGTACTGAGGGTCTGTAAAAATGATGGTCACTAACACCATAATCCCTATATGCCACTTGGCATGATGGGGGTACTTTACTTTTCCTTGTGACACATACTTCTATCCACATATGCTTTCTAAGTGATTCAATTAGAATGTTCAGGAAGATTAAAATGAGCTTTGCTCATATACGGGGGTTAGAGTCTAGAGTCTCTGGAGAGGTCAAGGCTGATAAAAATCTGCTTAATTTTTGTGCCAGGATGTTGGGAGTAAGAGGAAATGAACAGAATGACAGTCTTGCTGGTTTGGCTGTTGTGGAGAATTGACTGGGCTGATGTTATAAGTGATACAGGCAGTTAATGTAAATCTACAACAACAAATAGACAGCAACAGCAATTTGTAAAAAGGGGTAGAGGGCTATGCAAGGAGCCAAAGAAGACTGGTAAATCAATGCAGAACTAGGGTTGCCTGTTGCTACATATTGAGAGATATACTGAGATAGTGATCAGAGCATTTACTGGGTTGTCCCATGTGCAGTGAAGATGATCTGTAGGCTAACGTCGAATCATGCAACTTTTTCTTGTTTCCAAAACTCAAAATGAACCTAATAAAAAGTAAAGAGTAAAGAGCCCCCGTCATGCCAAGTGGCGTATTGGGAATATGGTGTTAGTGACCATAAATTTTACAGACCTTCAGGGCATGATTTTTGGGGTAATGTGGTCGGTATTACTCCTGTGCCGCTTTAATTTCCCAGAAAAAATCCGGTACACATTTAAGGCTGGGTGAACCCAGAAGCCGTCGGTTGGGATCGAACCCTACCCCTTGTAGTCCAGTTCACTAATCACTGAGCTATTGCGGTTCCATTAAAAAAAAAATAAATAAAAATAAAGCTAAAGGGGGTGAATATTTTAGATATTGTAGGTACCCCGTGCGTTACCGGGGCCTCATTATGTGGGAAGTAAAGAATAGTGACACTGTGACCTTCCAGGCATGTCGTAAGAAGCGACTAAGGAGGTTGATCGATGGATTGACAAGCTGTCATTGTAAAATCATTGTTATGGAAACAGAACCATAGATTTTAGAAGCAGTGATCTCTGCAATATGTGCCATTTTGGCAGGCAAGGTTTCTGTTTTTGAGATTGTAATTCTGCCCTATGTGCCGTCTTCGGCTCGAAAGGACAATAGATAGATACCTCAAGCAGAGTAGCAGGCTTCAGCACAATGAAACAAAATGAATTCTGAAAGCACCAGCACCATTGGGATTACTGTCAACACTCAGAAGGACACTATTTTCACAGTGATGGTGGCCATTGACATGCAATTTTTTTTTAGTAATCAGTCCTGCATCTCATGCCATCAAACACAGACATTAATAACAAAAGAAAAAAGAAAGATCAATACAAACTAATGAAATACTATCCATTGGTTCCAGATTTTAGTAATCATCTCTTTACCTCAAACCAGTCGCACTCACCTATCTACCACAATTCCTTTCTTGAAACAGAAAATAGCTGGTAGCATTTGAATCTTGAGTTTTGTCACCAGAAAATTTGACTTTTCCACATTCAGCTTGGCAAATTTTGTCTCAAAATACTTTTTGCTAAGTTTCTGCAAATCAATCAAATGGGAAAAGAAAAAATAACTATATATACATATATGTGAGGGTGTACAGAAAAATATTCAAGATGCATAGAATATCTAACAAAATATAATTTTAACATTTCTTTTTGGTATTTTAATCAGTAACAAAGTCATACTTTTATGAGCTGAGTCCACTCACTCACTGACAGAGTAGTAGTTGAATTCTACCAGCCTTGAGAGACAACAAATAAGTAGATCTATATATTTGGTTTCACACCAAACCACCCATTTCCAGAGGCAGGATGAACCCTCAAGTCAGGGACCCCAGTAGCCTAGTTGGGAAAACCACCGGACTAGGTTACCGACGTTCAGACAACCTGTGTTCAATTCCCAATGGAAGCAGTGTGAATTGTATTCGTGGTTGGAAAAAAATTACTCCCGTAGTCGACCCAGCTGCTGTCAGAAATGGGTACCATACTACTACTCTGGGAAGGTGAGGAATGCTGCCTTGCATTGTGAGTTTCGATGCTTGAAGCGACACTATCCCACAGGGCAGCAAATAAGGGTGAAAACTTGCGTGCTAAGACGCTGATTCTAGACTTGTACTTTACCTTACCCTCAAGCATGTTGGTTAGAGAAAAAAGAATTAGTCATTATTGAGAACTGAACCCAGACTCAGGGATTCCTTATTATTTATTGAAAAGTAAGATACTGAATATGATGATCATGATAATTATGAGGGGAAAAAAATCACGTGAGAATGTTAAATATTTAGTAGGAATAACTTTTACCTCCAGGTGTGCATCAACTATTAAGCAACGTCGGAAATCTGAATGAAAAAAGTGAACAACACAGTGTTCCACAGATGGCGATGTTGTTAAATCAAGGAAGCTTTTCTCGTCTGGAATCAGCCTGTAGAAATGTTAAAAGTCTATTAAAACTGCGAAAGCACAGATCATTATAAATAAAATTACCAATAACCGGGGAAACTTCCCATTTAAAAATTGCCTTGTAATTTCTCTCTCTCTCTCTGCGATCAAGACTCAGAGTAGGATTCCAGACTATCTCATGAAGGCAGCTGTTTGTTTAAGCAAATCAATTGCCCCATATAGTTTCTCTTCCAGGGAGGTGGGCGTGGACCACATTGCTCTTCTCAGGTCTGTGTACTGGGGGCAATCCTGCAGAACATGTTTTGTAGTCATATTGTCCAGTGTACAGTGACATAGGCTGGTTGTACCTATTTTGAATTTGGTGAACATGTGATTTCTCATTCTATTGTGGCCAGTGCGTAGGCGAAGTTTTTTTGACTTGATCCCTCCTTGAAAGTTGGTGGTATCCGTCACTCTCGTTATGCTTTGGGTGTTCTCGTTTCCATTTTTCATGGAACTGACCCATGATGATGGATTTGGCTTCATCATAACTGAGCGGATAGTTCTCTTGTGGTAATCTCCCTCCCTCTTTAGCTAATTTGTCTGCGCGTTCGTTCCCGTGTATATTACAGTGTGATGGTATCCGCTGAATAACTACTCTCTGGAAGTTATTGCATAGTTGGTCCAGGGTTGTTCTCAAGTCATCTAGTTCATTGCTCTTGGGGCTTTTTAGAGCTGATAATACTGACAGTGCATCAGTCAGAATCACCAATTTATTGTGCATGTTATTTTTGTTTTGGTAGCCAGTGTTGCAGCATCTCTGATGGCCTCAGTTTCTGCTTTAAAGTTGTTTAAGAATTTTCCAGTAGCTATTGAATTGGTGATCTCGTCCTGATTATTCAGCGTCAAGACCACACCTTCCCCCTCCATTTCTGGTGGCATTTGTAGCAGAGCCATCTGTGTATATGTGGGACCAAGACCTACCCCATATGTGGGTAGGTATCGTGTATGTATTTTTCTGCTACGTGTTTTCTTTCTGTGTCTGATTGGGTGCCTTTTTTCATGATTCCTGTTATATTTTCCTTAAGTTCTGGTATTTTATGCTTTCCATGAGGAGACATATCAGATGGGCCCAAGGGTTTCGATATTGTTTGAGAAGCTTTTGAGAAAGTACTGGGTCTCCAGTAGTTAGTTCATTGGCAATTGCAGCGAAGTTGCTCCTCTTTAGTCGTACAATTCTGGAACCAGATATTCTTTGGTGCATGGGGTGGCTAAGGAGCTGTCTATATTTTTCCACTTGTTGCAATACTTTAGTGACCTGTCTGTCATCTAAGGGTTGTAAACCTGTTACTGTTTCTAGAGTCTTGATAGGTGTAGATTTCATAGCACCAGTAATGACACGGGCAGCTTGGTTCTGTGTTCTGTTAATTTTGCTAAGGTGTGATTTGGAAACCATAGCCCAGGCTGTGACTCCATACTTTAGAACTGGTCTGACTTTTCCTACGTATAGCCTTTTCAAAATATTGATGTCTGCCCCCCCCAGTCAATTCCTGCCAGTTTCTTCATAATATTTGTTTGTTTTCTGGCTTTTTCCCTCGCTCTGTCTATCTGATTTTTCCAAGTAATTCTGCAATTCATGGTGACACCACGATATATTGGGTTTTGGTCAATAGGGAGTGTATGCCTTGTAATTTGAATGAACCTAACGTCAAATGTCCCAGGGTTTCAATGCTAAATTCAAGTGAATTTTTGTCCGAAGGTCGAACAATGCTTCTTCATTAAAAATAAACTAAAGCAGATAGAGTGAAAAAATGTCATCTGCAAATTCATTTGATGAAATCGTTGAGTGCCCAAATCTATTGAGTTAGGCTGCTGTACATTTTCCCACTTAAATTTTAGTTATATATAAAACCATTATCTATCAACTATGGCATCCAAAAGGAGTGGAAGCAACAAAGGCTATGAGGAAAGTTGTAGTATTAACGATTGAAATGAAAAAGTAATTTATCATGAAATATGAAAATGGTACACAAGTGGCAGATCTAGAAAGAGGAAAAGCAAACCAAAACCCTCAAACAGTAGTGCTAAGAAATAGAAGCGAGAGAACAGAAGTACAATTATTTGGTATGTTTATAAAAAGGAAGTCGTCTTCCGAACAGTAAACTTTTCCTTCCTCTCCATTAGCCATACAACTTCTCTCTAAGTTACAGTGAAATCAATTTTAATTTTAAGGTATAGCATTTGACATATTTTGTTTATTGCTTTCATTTATTATTTAGGTTGTTTAATTGTCTATTCACCCTAAAACAGCTAACAGAAAAGACGATAGAACACAATAAAAATCTGCACATAGCTTTCATTGACCAGGAAAAATCATTTGACAGAGTAAACAGAGAAAAACTGTGGGAGATATTAACAACATACGGAGCAAGCCAGCATCTAACCAGCCTAACTAAGTCTCTACATCAGCAGCAGGCTACATAGACCACTTTAAAGTTAGACCAGGTGTAAGACAAGGGTATGTACTACCACTCCCTTACTGTTTATTACATACATTGGCTGTATATGCAAGTTAGCCAATCCATCAGAGACAGTGGAAATCAACGAGCTTCTATTTGCAGACGATCAGGCACTAATACATGGAACAATAGAAGACCTACAAGAACATTTAAATAGACTCAACAACACAGGCACAAAATACAACATGAAAATCAACATCAACAAAACAGAAGTCGTGAATATCTCAAAAGAGAAACAGAACATCAACATAACAATAGAAGGCAGACAACTAAAACAAGTAGAGAAATTTAAATACCTAGAAAGTCTAGTGACAAATGACAATTCATAAACAGCAGAGATAGACTCATGATGCAACAAAGCTTGGCAAATCATTGGACAGCTATCACCACTATATTTTCCAACAAGGAAATAACTCTAGAGGCAAAACAGGTACACTACAATGCAATCTTCATCCCAACGTTGCACTACCAATGCCAATCCTGGACCCTAGATGCAAGAACAATAAGAAAAATAACCTCTACTGAGATGAAATGTGTTAGACAAATGACAGGAAACAGCCTGAGAGACAAGATTGGAAATGAAGAACAGAAAAATGCTAGAAATAACCCCTGCCATAGAATACATAAAGAAACAACACATAAAATGGTTTGACCAAGTGACAAGGCAAAAAGATCAAAACATAATACAACAAGCTTTTAATAAACGTTGTGAGAACACCAGATCCAAGGGCTGACCATGAAAAAGATGGATTGACAGAATATTAGAAACACTAGGAAACATAACAGCAGCAGAGGTGAACAGAAGAGCAAAAGACCACAAATTATATCTCTCCTCAACACTGAAAGGCAAATGAGGAAGGAAAGAAGAAGAAGAATTGTTTGCCTTAAATTATGTGTATAAGCAGTTTAAATTTATAAAAATGAGTATTGACTATTTGTTCAGGATCTTAGAACAGATTCACCCACCTTTTATTATTTCTAATGGAAAAAATGCATTCAGCTTTCCAACAAGTTAGAGTTCAAAGGGTTTTAATTTATGTTCAAAGTATGAAGCACCGCTTTAACCACAAGACTAGAACATCTTCATCTTCATCATCGAGTGTCGTCTCCGCAACGAAGGTTGGCTACCATGGAGCGCCATTCTGCTCTGTCTCTTGCTTTGATGGTGCAGGTTGCCATAGGCTGATTTGTCCATCTTTTTATGTTACTCATCCATGCTAGTCTTGGTCTGCCTCTGCCTTTTTTACCTTGTATTTTCCCCTCCAGGATTACTTTTAGTAGGCTGTTGTGTCTTTTAACATGGCCCAAAAATCGCATTTGTCTTGTTTGAATTGTGCTTAGTAGTTCTCTTTTCATTTTTAGTTGTTTTAAGACTTCATCGTTTGTTTTCTTTTCCTTCCATCCAATTCTACCTATTCTTCTATATATCCACATTTCAAAGGCTTCAATTCTCTGTTCTGTTTTCTTATCTAATGTCCATGCTTCTGCACCATATAGGAATATTGAGAAGATGCAACATTTTGCTATTCTTAGTTTTAACCCTGGTGTTATTTGTTTTGATGTTAGTATGTTCTTCATGACATTAAAATTACTTTTTGCCATTCCTATTCTTTTGTTTATTTCAGTTGTGCATTTTCCATCACTGGTTATAGTATGTACAAGGTAGTTGTAGTTCTGAACTGTCTCCACGTCTATTTCTTCAATTTTGATATTCACTTGTGGGTTTTGAGTATTTTCTTTGTTTATGATCATAGTTTTAGTCTTTTTGATATTCATATCTAGTCCATAATTTTTGATTGTCATGTTTATTTCATTAAGTAATTGTTGTAGATCTTTAGGATTTTCTGCTAGTAGTACAGTATCATCAGCATACCTTAGGTTATTGATTATCTTTCCATTAATTTGTAGGTCTGGCATCTCTATGATGTTTTTAAAGATTTTCTCAGTGTATAGATTGAACAAGCTTGGTGATAGGATGCATCCCTGTCTTACTCCTCTTTTTATATCAATGGGTGTAGAGTTCTCTTTGTTATATTTTATTATTACTGCTTGCTCCCAGTATAGATTACATATTAGTCGTATGTTCATGTCATCTAGATGTATCTCTTTTAGGCATTCTATAAGTTGTTTGTGGTGTACTCTATTAAAAGCTTTGGTGTAGTCTATGAAGCAGGCATATATTGGTTTGTTTACTTCTGTGTACTTTTCGATTAATGTTCTCATGCAGAATATGGCTCCTTTTGTCCCGCTATTTTTCCTAAATCCAAATTGCTGCTCATCTAATTCAGTATTGATTTTATTCTGAATCCTTCCTTGTATAACTTTTAGATTCAAGATTTTTGTAACATGGCTCATTAGGCTTATTGTTCTAAAGTCACTGCATTCAACTGCACCATTCTTTTTAGGCAATGCAATGAAAGTGAGATGTTTTAGTTCATTTGGTATGTATCCTGTATGGTATATGTCTGTAATCACTTCAATGCCAAAATATTCTAGTGCCTGAATCATCTCTATCTGCATGCTGTCAGGTCCTGCTGCTTTTCCCTTTTTCATTGTTTTTATAACTTTTTCCACCTCAGATTTTATAGCCTGATGTACATTTTATAACTGGTTTCTTGTCCCTTTGATCCTGAAATAGTTCTGTTTTATATTCCTGCCATCTCTCTATGATATCCTTATTGTCTGTTAGCATTTTTCCTTTTTTGTCCGCAATGCATCCACCTTCTGTGGCTTTTTTATTTTTATTAGTCATTCTCTTTATTTCTGTGTGCATTCCTCTTAAGTCTTGTTTGCTTTCCTTAGTTTCTTTTTTTTAATACAGTTTTGGCTGAGCCAGTCTTCTTTTGCCTTTTTGCACATGTTGCGTATTTCATTATCTATTTTATTGTATTGGGCAGTGTTCTTCGCTTGTCTCCTTTCTTCCATTTTTTCTAAGATGGTGTTGGTTATCCATTTTTGTTCTTTTCTCTTTTGGGTAAGGTGTCGCAGGTTTCTTGTATGCTTTTCTTTATGCATTGCCATTTGGTTGTTACTTTTTTATCAGGATTTTTTCCTCTGTATTGTTCAATTCCTTCTTCTAGCAGCTTCTGGTATGTGTTCTTTACTTGTATTGTATAGGTATCTTTAATATCTTTTTGATTTAAAGCTGTTATATCCGGTGGATTTGTTGATGAATTAGACTTTTGCTTGTTTCTCTTTAGTTTGATTTTCATTTTAATCATTACAGGATTGTGATCTGAATTAATATCTGCTCCTGGGTAGGTTTTGGCCTTCTTTACGCTGTTACGGAATCTTTCTTTTATCATTATGTAATCTATTTGATTCTTCTTCTTATCTCCAGGGCTTTTTCATGTGTTTAGTTTCCTTTTCTCTTGCTCAAAGTAGGTGTTACATATTATCAGCCTGTTTTCATCACAGAATTGTATTAATCTTTCTCCTCTGTCATTTCTTTTTCCTAAACCATGATTTCCTATAATGGTCTTAATCTATCTACCTTTTCCTACTTTAGCGTTCATGTCACCCATTACAATCAAGATGTCTGAAGATTTCACTTGCATCATAACTTTATTTAGGTCTTCATAGTATGCCTCTATTTGTTCATCTGTGTAGTCTTGAGTAGGTGCATATGTCTGTATTATTGCTATTCAACTTGAGTAGTATAATCCTATCTCTGTATGTCCAGTGGGTACTTATATATTTTTGTAGCTCTCTTTTTATCAGCATTCCTACCCTCTTTGATGTTCTGTTGTGTTTCCTGAGTATATAAATGTATATTTTTCGTCCTCTATGTACCCACATTCTTTCCATCTTGTCTCTTATATGCCTAAAATATCTATATTTATTCGTTCTGCTTCTTGAATCAGATTTTCCAATTTCCCTTCTTGATATAGAGTCCTAACATTCCAAGTACTTATTTTAAGATCTTTCCTCCGACATAAGTTCAAATTCCTCTCCATGGCTTCCTCTGGACTAGTACGTGGTGAGACTCCAATCTCTTTCACGGTGGTCTGCCATATTCGTCTTTCGTGTTCTGAACATGCCTCATGTGTACCACACACTTTGCTGTTTTCGCTTTCTGGGCCGTTGATCATTTCTGATTCATCTGCCCCATCCACCGTCACAGACTTTTCACATATGGCTTGAACACACCTATGCCGGCGACATTTTTGTTGAACCATGTGCTTGCCTATCGAACGGCGAAACACGACACAAAGAAGAATAAATCATTTTTCCACTTAAATATCGGTAATCACAATTCGTCCACATGTCAGAAGTAAAACATACACCAAACGGGGAAGAGCAACACATAATTTCACAACTAGACTGTCGCGTAAATCGTTTAAATATATCAGCAATTGCCGAATTATAAAAAACGACTACACGAAGCCGCCATGACACCGGATGCTCATCTTAAAGAACATCTTACAGTTACATAAGTACATAGTGTCAGTAATGTAATGATCAGAGCACTGATGATAAAGTAAATCTGCATTCAATCCCAGCCTGACACTCTCCAGAAGAAGAAAGAATTGGTACCTGACCTACTTCCTGCTTTAATGATGTGGATTGAATGATGTAGACAATGAAATTGAATACTTCACTTCCTTACAACAATGTGTTTTTCAAATGGGGCAGCCACTACATTATTATAGTGAAAGAAAGCAAAAATAACGGACTCAGCCTTAATAGCAGAAAGACAGAAGTAATGGTAACAACGAAGAAAAAGATATCACCTCAGCACAAAATAAAGACAAGTGGAACAATATTAGAACAGGTAAATGAATTTAAATATTTAGGAACTTTGTTAACCTCAGACAGAAGAAGTACAACAGAGGTGAGATGCAGAATGACTCAGGCAAAAGCAGCTTTCCAAAAAATGAGGAAGATACTATGCAATCCATTTTTGACAATAGAAACAAGAAAAAGAGTTCTTAAATGTTATGTAGAGCCAGTATTAACAAATGGATGTGCATCATAGACAATAGGACAACAGACAAGAAAATCACTGGAGTCTGTAGAAATGTGGTTTTACAGAAGTATGTTGAGAATACCATGGACAGTTAAGAAGAGTAATGAAAACGTTCTGAAAGAGGAAAGAGGCCAAAGCAAAAAGAGAGCTAATTTCCAATATTAGGAAGAAACAATCATCATTTTTTGGTCATGTAATGAGAAGAGAACAACTGGAATATATTGTAACAACTGGAAAAATTGAGGGACAAAGAGATAGAGGGAAGCAAAGAGAAAAGATACCAGAAAACTTAAGAGAATTGCATGGCAGAAGGTCATCAACAGAAATGACAAACAACTGTCAAGATCGTAAGTTGTGAAGAAACATGATCACCTACGCCAGTAGGCATGGTACTTGATGATGATGTCTACATTATTACATTTAGTGAGTCCCATAACAACTGCCATTGGGTAATGAAGTGACTTCATTGTATGTGAGCCTTAGCTTCATGAAGTGGGGTTGCCACTTCCTCACAACTTTTCCCTCTCAGAGAATATTTATGGTACCCATTTACAGAGGTTGGGTGTACCCTGAAAACCTTTTAGATCAGAAAATCTTTTTGCTTCAGCTGATATAGAACCCTGATCCTTCAGGTTAGCAAACAAGTGCACTATAAATGCCACCAGAGTTCTCTTGTAAAATGATATATTTTTCACCTAAAAATGATGCATGATGTTTAGTGTTAAAGGATAATTTTCATAATCAGTATATTGTGCCTTGTGGTGTTAATAAATTCCTTTCACAACCACTTGTTCTGAGGTCATTACATACAATGCTCTTTGTTTTTAAAAATTTGTGTCATTAATTTTAAAAATTCTCTCTCTCAGCTTCTTCTTTTGTAAAAGTAATTCTTCCTGTTCTTGCAAGATTTTCCATACATTTTATTCCAAAGTGTGTGAGTGATGAATTTTGCTTGTCTTTATTTAGTTTATCATTGTTCTCAGGCTGATGAATTTCGGCAACAGTATTTGCTTTAAATGTTCATGGCATAATATGCATAATCTTTTCAGAACCATATCTAGTGGTGATTTGCATTTTCATGTAAAACCACAAATTTGTCTTTGAGTCAAAAGGATTTATATTTTATTTGAACAGCCCAAATATAATTTTAATTTGTTTAAATATGTAAGAGTTCAAAATGCAAATATTATATATTTTGTTCTTTCCTTTTGTTTTCTTTATGAAACATTAAATATCCTAATGCTTATCTTAACATTTAGAGTAATTCAGTAGCTAAAATTATTTTTGTTTAATGTACATATTATATTCCAATATAAGCATCTAAAACTCACGTGTAATCTCCAAAAGCAAGCTCTCTTAAGTGCTGAAAATGATTGGATTGTTTTTTCAAAGTATCCAGCCTAGCTTCTCGTATATAAGATGGAATTTCTTCTGTTTCGAGCTCTGCTAACTGGGAAAAGTAAAATTAAATATTATACAATAACACTAAATATAATAAAAAATAACATAATATAAACAATAATATAAATTAAATATAATACTACTATTATAGTAGTAATATTACTACAAATCATATACAATATTATATATATTATTTTATTTAATTAATATTTAAACATACTTGAAAATGATAACTCAACAGTATTAGTACAGTTATTAATTTTTAGAAAAACTAATGCAAACTAACCCAAAAAAACAACACAACATGATATGGCAAAGTCTAGTGAAAGGTACTAAAGGTAAAAGACAACATTTTAGATAGTCCAAGTTTAGCACCAAACAGTCTTGCTAAACCAGTTATCTCCCCTGATTGACTACATGTATTTGAATGTATCAATGACAACTAATTCTAATTTTTGTGCAATTTAATTATATTCTTTTCAATAAATTTTATTAGTTAGATTTGGGGTTAGGAGAAGGTATTATTAAGTATCCCTAACTGACAGGTCTTCTAATGGCAAACTAGAGAACGGCCGAATAAAGTATAAGTATAAAGTAAAGTAAAGTACACGAGATTGTTACTCCAAATATAAATAACGTAGTTGTAAGTACGATGCTAAACTACTTTAAATAGGAGGACTACTCAAGTAGTAAAGTTTAACATGGACTTGTCAACTAACAAAAAGTAACAGAACATCATCGTGTATTAGTCAAATTAGCGTATAGCCGTATTCAGATTCAGTATTTGAGTATTGACGTCATTTTCTTTTTTATCTCAACTGTCTAGACCAGGGGTGGCCAAATGGCGGCCCGCGGGCCGGATCCGGCCCTCCAGCCTAGTTTTCTTGGCCCGCGAAGCTCCACGGACTTACTTCATTTTTTTACCCCTAATAGCGGATTTCTCCTGGTTTTAATCCGTGTCGGAGTTAACTCTTCTATCGTTCAAGAATACACAATTTGAAAATCTCTGTCAATTTCTCGCAACAGCTAGATTGGCAACATAATTTCAAATAACACACACACACACACTGCACAACTAATGGTGCCGACAATATTCAAAGTCTTTGCTTCGAGTTGGTACCGCAAAGTTGCTTTATTGTCAGTGCGGTGATAGCGTCAGATCTTTGGCTCAACATTTGTCGTCTGGACTTGTGGTGGCTCTTTCATTTCGCGGTAAGGGTTAATGAGGTTGGGAGGGACAGGGGTGAGGGGACTTCGTAGCTCTAATTCTGTCTTTGAAGTTACATTCAAAATGTTTCACTGTTCGCCTTCATTCCCTTTGATCCCATCGTCTTGTCTTGTCCATAAAATGACTGCAACGTGTTTATTTGGTCACAATCTTTTGATTTCATTGTCAAACACAAGTCTGTGTATAACTGTCAAATCTGGACTTATTTTCGATAGTGGACCAACATTCTGTGACTTTTAACTTTGATGTGAGATTTTGTATTAAATCATGTTAAAACGTAGAAAAGTTGATTGTGAAAATCGCATATTTAAACCTGAATGGGAATTAGATTATTTGTTCATCTTCAATAAGGATAGTAAACCTCAGTGCTTAATTTGCGTTCAAGTGTTAGCCGTTTTGAAGGAATATAATTTAAAACGGCACTATGCCACACATCATCAAAACATGTATGAGAAACATAGCATTGAAGCTAGGAAGCTTTTGGTTGAACAGCTGAAGACAAAGTTGAATCAACAGCAAAGTATGTATACAAAGGGCAATAAAATTAAAGAGTCATCGATCATTGCATCATATACAGTTACCTATGAGCTTGCAAAATCTAAAAAACCCTTTACTGACGGAAATTTTGTGAAGAAATGTGCGATTCAAATGGCAAAGGCATTCGGTCAAGAAAAAATAGCCAAAGAATTTGAATCTGTGCCTCTTTCAAAACAAACTGTAGCCAGAAGAACAGAAGACATCAGTCTGCAACTGTCTCAAAGTTTAAAATCTTGTATTGAAAACTGCTCATATTTTTCGCTCGCGATTGATGAAAGTACTGACATCACTGACACTTGCCAGCTTCTTATTTTTGTTAAAGTTATCCAGGAGGATTTTACTGTTATTGAAGAATTGTTGAAAGTTTGCTCTTTGCATGACACTTGTAGAGGGACAGACATATTTTCTGCAGTTCATAGTGCCGTAGATGAAGTAGGTGGTTTTGGAAAGTTGTCTGCAGTGTGTACTGATGGTTGCAAAGCTTTTATTGGTTCAAATACTGGTTTTGTTGGACTTCTAAAGCAAAACAAAATTAACGTACCTACATTGCATTGCATAATTCATCAAGAGGCCCTTTGTGCAAAGTCCATAAATCTAAAAGACACCATGGCTACTGTTGTGAAAATAACAAATTTGATAAGAGGAGGACACCAGTCTTTAAATCACAGGAAGTTTTTATCATTTTTAGAGGAAGTAGATTCTAGCTACGGTGATCTCCTGCTTTATACAGAAGTAAGATGGCTTAGTCGAGGGAAATGTTTAATAATATTTTTTGAACTGAAGAATGACATTTATGACTTCCTGCGAGAGAACTTACCATGCTCCATTGATCTTCAACATGCACTCAAAGACATTAATTTCCTTCATAATCTGGCATATCTCACAGACATCACACAACATTTGAACATATTGAATTTGCAGCTACAAGGGGAAAAGCAAACCATTTTTCAATTGATGGGATATGTTGATGGTTTTAAAAAGAAGCTGAATCTATTTAGACTTTCTTTGCAAAAAAATGATCTGTTCCATTTTTCAAGTTGTAAGCAGTTGTTGTCAGAGATAGAAAGTGCAAACTTCAGTAAGTACGCAGCTGACATTGAACATTTGATTTGTGAATTTGATCGACGATTTCAAGATGTTTCGTCCGCAAACGGTACTTTTTAATAACCCAATTAAGTGCACAGTGGAGTGCCAGCCATCAGATCTTCAACTAGAGTTGTGTGACCTTCAGTGTGACCCCTTCCTCAGTACTGTAAAGGCATTAGGAGCTGACTTCTGGAAATTGCTACCAAATGAACGTTACCCGTGCCTGAGAAAATGGGCACTAAAGATGTGCTCTATATTCGGCAGCACATATCTCTGCGAGACAACATTCTCTTCCATGAAGTTAATTAAATCTAAGACCAGGAACAGAATGACCGATTCGACATTGTCCCATACTCTCCGAATCGCCACGTCAAAAATGGAAGTGGACTTCAAATCTCTGGTGGAAAGCTGTGACAAGTCACAATCGTCGCACTGAGACATTAAAGGTAATTTTAAAATGAATAATTAATGGATTTGTTACAAATCAAATATGTAGTCAAAGTGCAAGCATTATTTATATATTACTATATCGCATAGGTCCCTACTGTCATTTTTGACGATATTCTTAAGTGTGGCCCGCGGGTCTTGGCCTTGGCTTTAATCCGGCCCTCGGGCAACCTCAAGTTGGCCACCACTGGTCTAGACTGTCTAGTCTAAAACTAAAACTACAAAAGTCAAAAGTGACTTATTATTAAATACTAATAGTGATAAGTGTAAGTCTTATTCTTAAAACTAAGTTATTAGTCTAGTCAGTCCAATGAGCACCACCATACACGATAATTACATTCATTATTACATGCCATCAAGTGAACCATTTATTTGTATATACTATATAATATAAAATATACACACTCAACTGTCATGACCGCCCGCCGCCGTGCATGAAAATCAGGACGACAGTTTTGACTAAATTAATTAAATTGTATTTTACACATTTTTTTCCCGTTAAATAAATTACATATTTCTAGAAACGAAATAAATATTTAATTAATTTTGGTGGACGGAGTGTACTTTAAAGTTACTAACTTCTTGCTCCAAAGCAATATCATCAATAATTTGTCCAGCCTTTTCTGCTGTTATCGGAGCCGCCATTCTTAAACAAATCAACAAGAACGATAATTAGAACGAAACTTCCGTTGTGAGTACAAATGAACGAAGCTAGAGTACATTCCCTTAGACGAGATTTTGTCGTCTGCTGGAGCCTTCCCGCCCCGAACCCAAAACTTCACTTGCCGGCCATTGAGTGAGGCACTAGACTACGCACTGTCCACATTTTTGTTCATCAAACATGCCTAGAGTTAAAAACACACAGCCACAAGCAAAACGACACAGAGATGATGTTGACGATGAGCTTAATGTTCGCAGCGGAGAGAGTAGTCCTGTTGTTCAACAAATTCAGCAAAGAGTTGAAAGAGGTGGTTATCATGGTTTTATATATTATAATTATAATTATATTAATATATTAATATATATAATTATATATTATTATAATGCCTATATAACTATATATATAATATAAGAAATTATTTTGAAAAAAAGACCAAAGTAACTTGAAAGTACATAATAATTTATATAATATACCTATATAATATATCTATCTATCTATCTATTGTCCTTTCGAGCCGAAGACGGCACATAGGGCAGAACCACAATCTCAAAAACAGAAACCTTGCGTGCCAAAATGTCACATATTGCAAAAATCACTGCTTCTAAAATGTATGGTCCTGTTTCCATAACAATACTTTTTACAATGACAGCTTGTCAAGCCATCGATCAACCTCCTTAGTCGCCTCTTACGACATGCCTGGAAGGTCACAGTGTCACTATTCTTTACTGCCCTCATAATGAGACCCCGGTAACACACGGTTAATTATAGACTGGGGAAATTAAACAAATACACAAATATAATATATACGATATATATATATTAAGTTTTAAACTAATAATTATTAATCAATTATTGAATCTGAATCAGTTGAAGTTGAGTGTAGTTACATGATGTATGTATGACTGAGTTTGTATTATAATAACTATCATCAATATCAATTAGCTGTTTAGCCAATTAAAAAATGTTTAATAATAATGCAAAGATTTCAACTTTAACAACTTAATCAAATTAAAATATGCACATTGTGACATTATTGTACTCCCGACCTACCTCATTGAAGCTGACGCCTACAGTACAAGGAAGCGAAGTCACTAGCACTTCATTACTCCACAGCAATTGTTATTTGACTATCTTTACTTTTTTTTTTTTAATCCAGCTGATATCCAACAGTGAAAAGGAACTTCATACTTTCCATACAGTTATTAAAGAAAGTGAGAAAAAGGGATTCACTCAGTTTAAATTAAAATTAACTGAATAATCACAATGGTAGTCTCAAAATAAAAGGTTTTACCTGTGTGCAATGTATATGCAATTGGTGAAAAATTCATACAGGTAGATTAATTTAAATAGCTGGGTACAGTGTTAACATCAGATGGAATATTTCATATTGGGGTGAAATGTAGAATCACACTGGCAAAGAAGTGCAGAAGAGATATAGAGGTAGACAAGCTAGATGGTTTGACAGGATGGCACAGAAAAAAATAAGCAGTAGAATGTTGTACAATGCACAAGATCAATGGGTATGGAAAGACATATCCAATGCCCTCTCAATATGGACAGTGGATGAATTAAGTACAAAGATGGGTATATACAAAACGCTGTAGAGTAGAGTCTTCACTATCTCTATATCTATTGTCCTTTCGAGCCAAAGACGGCACATAGGGCAGAACCACAATCTCAAAAACAGAAACCTTGCGTGCCAAAGTGCCACATATTGCAGAGATCACTGCGTTTCCATAATAATACTTTTTACAATGACAGCTTGTCAAACCATCGATCAACCTCCTTAGTCACCTCTTACGACATACCTGGAAGGTCACAGTGTCACTATTCTTTATTTCCCTCATAATGAAGCCCCGGTAAAACACAGGACTCTTCACTACTGAGTTTAATATGGGACAAATAATTATGATATCTCATATGTCTTGAACCTAAAAAAGTATATTTAAATGGAAAGGGGGAAAAAATGTAATTTGTACACCCTTATTCTAATTAATTAATTTGCATTCTTACTTTTGACACCAGTCAATCTCTTTTTTTTTTATGGTATTTTTATATTTCACAGATTTTCACTTAAGACAGAACACCACCCAATAATTCTTCCCTTTGGTATACTCCTGGAACCTACATAAAAGCCAGATCTTTGTCTTTTATGTTTGCCCTGAAGAGGGATTTTTGTGTTTTACTGTGTCATTGCTTTCAGCAAACTGTTATACTTGCACTTCCAGCCTGATGTATTTGACTTAGTCATTGCAATATTTTTTAACATAGGGGTAAAGGCATATAAAAAGTATCAAGATGCAAAATGTGAAGCTGCTGATAAGAATGAAAATTTTGTTAAGTGGAAAAGGGGGTATGATTACAGCTTTAGTAGGTGAGGAACAACACAAAAACAGAACAACTATTGAACCGAAACGTTGTTCTGCTTTTGTGTTCTTCACCTATACAAAGCTGTAACCATACCCATTTTAAAAAAAATTATCATTCCTTTTTGGGGCAGAGTTTGCCTTTGTGCTTTCATCCAAATGTACCAAAAAAACCTATTTCAAGGACCACTGTTTGAGATGAGGTGGAATCTTGGTTAGCTTTGATTTGCTAACCCTGACACCATCAGTCAGTCATAGGTCACTAATGTGTTCATCTCAAGTGTCACACATCTCTGGTACCAAAAACCAGTTTAAAATCTTCAATATGAGATTGATTCCTCAGAAAGGCTGTCCATGTAACAAGAAACAGAAATAAATTACTTCAAACTGTAATGGAGCATTACAAAGTGAAATGCTGCTTTCACACTGTTTGCACAGTAGTAATAGACAATGCAGTTCTAATGGCATTGGCAGAAACAGCAGTCCAATGTGTAGATTCATATATGTGCTCATGCGCGCAGTAATACCAACAAAGAAGGAGGAACAACAGAATGATACCAAAATAAGGAAACACTAAGCAAGAGGAGGAAAAATTGAAAAAAAATAAAAAAATGGTATGTTAGAAGCTTTACGTGATTAATAGACGACACAGATTCGAACGACGTTTCGGCTCAATAGGCCTTCAGCAGGAACAAACAAACACAGATATGTGAATAAATAAAACTAATCCTACATAGCTAACTAGTAATGAAACAACAAAAACAAAAATAATCGAAATATGTTGACTTCCCTGTGTGTCGTGGACAGTGGTCAGGCTATGAAAGGAATTTCTCACGGGTGTAGCTGTAATTTATACCCTGTGGTCAGAGGTGAAAGGTTCTAAAAATACACGAGTGGGGGGAACGCTATCTAGGTACGTCGACTACAAAGGCATAGGCAATATCTGAAAGTATCTAAGGGCCCATAAATACATGTATACACACACACAGATGCGTGTATACATATGTACACGTGCAAGAAGAAGTGCACATACTAAGACATATCAACATACACATACATATACACACACATACATGTGTATGCATACAAGCAAGAGCACATGTACATGCATGTATATGCGTATACAAATATATACCAATACCCGTGCCTATGGACACATACATGCATGTGCACGTCCATACGGGGACAATCGTATGTGTGGAAGGGTTCAAACCGGGGTCAGTGTGCAAACTCGAAGGAGAAAGAATAGAACAGTGGAATGACAGGTATTCAAAAGGCGGAAAGAGTGAGATGTATGAGGGTGTGGTGCAATAAAAACATATGAGGGCTAAGTAGCGCAGAAAAAAGGTATATAGGAGAACACCGAAGTGCCTCAACGGGGACCAGTGGAGAAGAACTAAGAAATTTATACACGCATCTGTGTGTGTGTATACATGTATTTATGGGCCCTTAGATACTTTCAGATATTGTCTATGCCTTTGTAGTCGACGTACCTAGATAGCGTTCCCCCCACTCGTGTATTTTTAGAACCCTTCACCTCTGACCACAGGGTATAAATTACAGCTACACCCGTGAGAAATTCCTTTCATAGCCTGACCACTGTCCACGACACACAGGGAAGTCAACATATTTCGATTATTTTTGTTTTTGTTGTTTCATTACTAGTTAGCTATGTAGGATTAGTTTTATTTATTCACATATCTGTGTTTGTTTGTTCCTGCTGAAGGCCTATTGAGCCGAAACGTCGTTCGAATCTGTGTCGTCTATTAATCACGTAAAGCTTCTAACATACCATTTTTTTTTTTTTTCAATTTTTCCTCGAATTCAGCTTTACTGCATCTTCGCATTTTTATGCATTCATTTGCATTTCTTTGCCTTAACCGCTTACTAAGCAAGAGGAGCCTTCATTGCACTAGAAAACAAATGGAAGTCCACAGAATTTAGGTTAAATACAAAAATATAAATTTTCAACTCTAGTGTTAAATCATTTCTATTGTATTTCTTTGAAAAGTGGAGTACAGCAAAAACGACAGTCACAAACATACAATCTTATCATTACTGGATGCTTGTGCAAATTTAAAGGATGGAAATGTAGGACAAAATTACTAACTTAGAACTATGAGAAAGTACTAGACAAACACTATTAGACAAAGATAATGCCACTGGATAGGACACACACTCTAGAAGCCAACTAACAGTATTACATTTTTTTTTTTATCCCCAAGGGAAAAGACAAAGGGGAAAGTCAAAATATACTTGGAGAAAACAGGTGAAAGCCAAGGTGGAAAATTTGGGGGAAAATAAAGCAATCTTATGAGAATGACACCAAAAATTATGCCTTTTAATATGGTTGTTGAAGTCCTGTGCTCCACAGGCAGTTGAAAGGTAGATGAAGATGAATAGAGAACCCAACTAAAAAGCACTGAAGGGATATTTCTACCACAACAATCTAAAATAATGAAAAAACAAAGACTACATTAGATCACTCTCTTAGACATTAATGCTCTAGTCTTGTGAGTTACAGATGATTTGGTCATCCGATCACCTTATTATTGTTTCTGCACCTCACCCTATTATCATCTTCACTCTCACCACCACCAACCTTCCCACAAGCACCACTGAAGATCTGTCTAGTAGAGATATTTCTCCTATTGTTATTTGGTTATTGCCAGCTGCATTAACTCCATTATGTGATCCATTACATCATCATCATCGAGTGCCGTCTCCACATCGAAGGTTGATTACCATGGAGTGCCATTCCACTCTGTCTCTTGCTTTGATGGTGCAGATTGTCATAGGTTGACTTGTCCATCTTTTGATGTTACTCGTCCATGTTAGTCTTGGTCTGCCTCTTTTACTTTGTATTTCCCCTTCCAATATTACTTTTATTAGGCTGCTGCATCTTTTAACATGCCCCCAAAATTTCATTTATCTTGTTCCAATTATGTTTAGTAGTTCTCTTTTCATTTTTAGTTGTTTTAAGACTCCATCGTTTGTTTTCTTTTCCTTCCATCCAATTCTACCTATTCTTCTATATATCCACATTTCAAAGGCTTCAATTCTCTGTTCTGTTTTCTTGTCTATTGTCCATGTTTCTGCACCTTATAGGAATATTGAGAAGATGTAACATTTTGCTATTCTTAGTTTTAGCCCTGGTGTTATTTGTTTTGATGTTAGTATATTTTTCATGGCTTTAAAATTACGTTTTGCCATACCTACTCTTTTGTTTATTTCAGTTGTACATTTTCCATCGCTGGTTATAGTATGTCCCACATAGTTGTAGCTCTGAACTGTCTCCAGATGCATTCCTTCAAGTTTGCTATTTAATTGTAGATCTAGAGAATTTTCTTTGTTTATGATCATAGTTGTAGTCTTTTTGATATTCTTATCTAGTCCATATTTTTTGCTTGTCATGTTTATTAAGCAATTGTTGTAGATCTTTATGATTTTCTACTAGTAGTACAGTATCATCAGCATATCTTAGGTTATTGATTATCTTTCCATTAATGTTTAGGCCTGGCATCTCTGATGTTTTTAAAGATTTGCTTTAATAAAAAGATTTAATTAACTTAATTTTTTTAAAAAGTGCCTTGCCACAAAATTGAAAACACTTTACAATCTTGTTTATGGATCCCAATAAGTACTGTCATTGATTTAGTCAGCCATTAATTATAACAACATATGTCTTTTTTCAGGTAACTATATAATTACGCATTCGAAAATAAATGTCTAAGGAAAATACTTGGTATAGCGTGGAACGAATTCAAAACAAACGAGGAAATTAGAGAAATCGCCAATCAACCACTAATATCTTCAGTAATAAAGAAAAGACGATGGTCATATGTTGGACATGTGATGAGAAGAGATAATAACCGAATAGCAAAGCAAGCCCTCATGTGGGAAACAACAGGTAAGAGCAAAAGAAGAAGACCCAGAGAGACACTGAGAAGAACATTGCTGAGAGAGGCAAAAGCAGCAGGAATCGGCTCCCTCAATGAGATAGAGCTGCTTGCACAGAACAGAGACAAATGGCGAGATTTGATAAATATCTTTAAAAGAATTGAAAACTGCTAGAACAAAAATTCAGATAAGAGAAGGAGTATCTTGATCTACGCCCTATGGGCCGGCTACGGCTCGAAAGGTCAATAGATAGATAGATGGATATAATTACAATTCCACCTTTCCTGTATTGCATAATACTGCATTATCCTATCCACATGTGCTGTTAAGCATTGTTAGAAGTTATATTTTTTTATCCTGGCCACATGTGCTTAATTTTTATTTTTAAATAATGCACCCCAACTTTCCTATATTATCATCAATTAATAGTGTCATGTAATGCTCTTATTGAAGATAACCCTAACAGTAGAAATACATGTTATGTTCCTCCAGAACCAAATGTTGCAAATGGGGCTGAACTCATTACCTTCCTACTACACTGCTAATTCCAGTCAGTCTTTCCTTTTTGTTTTAAACCATACATTTTCTTTTTGTTTCACATTTCAGACATAGAATTGCCACTTGTGGTTCCTGTAGGATCTGGAAAGAAAAGAGCTGCCGATGTAGATTATGAGGATGGTGATTTCAGGTCCTGGTTTTTTTAAATTAATAACTTTTCATGTTTATAAACAGTTAATAAGCTGCATTTGATTAAATTAGTGTTGTGAATACGACCTTCCACTGTCTAGAGTTGATATGCGGTTTGCGTCAAGACATTGAGTGCTGTCCCAAGGCTGTTTGACTTTGGAATTGTTTGACACAAATTATTTACATGTTACAACTCATTAATGTGGACTCTGCCAAGTCAACCTAAATTTTAACTTTTGGGATTTTGCTCCGTGTTTTGTTCATTTTAGGCTGCATTCACTAGAGTAGGCGGGAATATATGGGCGCAGCCATTGTTGTGTGTGCAACATCATCATAATGGTTCATCAAAGATCCCTAGACCAGCCGTACGCTAATGTTGACATTGCAGGAAGATCTTACGGTCTGTTGTTTGATGGGCGATGGGGATAATCCGACAACTAACTGTATTTCATGTGTTCGGATTTGACGTCGAAAACGATGTCCTAACATCAAGTGCTATACATTTTAAAAAATATGACGATAATCATTTTCAGGAAGACGTGAACTTCCAGTCAATATGGTGGATAGGCAGCAGGAACCATTGAAGGCTATGTCTGAAAAGTGTTCCTTATTGCAGTTTCCTCATATTCAAAGTCCGGCTTGTTGCAGGAGCTACTGAGTTAACTCTTTCAGGACCAGAACAGGAAACAGGAATTTTCAGATTTGGACCAAGTTAATTTTCCTGTTGCCAGAAATTTTACCATATACCTTTTTCATTTGACTACTTCACACAATAATTTAAATAAATGTGGCACGTGTTATACATCATCGGAAAGGGAAATGGATACAGAAAATGAAAATAGCAATATATTTATGACATGTGATTATTTAAAGGAATAAAATATTTTTTTAAATATAAAATATTCAAGGTAGATCATTTTTAATTGAAAATATTGTAATTCACTTACCCTTTTCCATGTTTATATGTGTTGCTATCCATTTGTCTTGAAATATTAATTACACAACATAATCCAAATTCCTCCAAAGTACAGTTTATTTCATTAATTTATGTCCACAAATAACGAAATTATGTACATTTTTGTAAATGACCCCAGAATGAAAAATATTATAAATTTATGTGACGTCGGTACAATAATATTTACAAGTCAAGTTTATTATTTTTATTTACACAACTGGACTTATTTTGTGTTATATGTCCCTAAAGTACCAGTTTCGTTATCAGAATAACTACCACTCGATTCCTCTGAGACACTGATAGTGCTGGAATAAAAGGCATCCACTAGCTAAACCTAAGCTAGATTGTCGTACCTTTTTATCATAACTTTTACCAATATTCCGACCCATCATCACAACAAAATTATCGTCCGAGTCAAAATACTATGAATACTCTATTTCTGAATCACTCAATAACAAGGTTTCGAACATAGATCTAGCTTATTCTGCTCTATATCGTTTTGGTCAACTACAAGAAGTATCAACAGTGGGCGTGGCCATTATGTGACAAATTTGAGAAATAAACAATGAATATAAAGTAAAAATTTTCCAACGTTCGAAACTTCGACCATGCTGGTATAAACAGAAAGATCAAGAGAGAGAACTCTCCTACTTCCGGAAATCAAGTATTGGTTGATATAAAAACTAAAATTAGTGAAAACGAATCAAATATTCAGCTACACCAGAAATAACCGACGTGTCGGTGAGTGGTTAGAACTGATCAATTTCATAGAACCAAGGTGTCGGATAATAGACCGGAAAGAGTTAAGTGCTCTGTGCACACCGTGAGCTGTGTGTTTCATCCATTTTGATCATGTTTCGATATTCTGGGTGTTTACGATGAATGATGATATCGTATGACAAGGAACAGTTGGCTGTGTTCACTTTCTGTGCAGTTTCGCCTTATGTCTTTTGGCATGTGCTGAGACTGCTATGGGGTCTACAGCTACCTTTCTTTGTTTGGGAGATGAGTTAGTAATTCGGATGATTCCACTGGCACAGGCGGTTGAGCAATTATGGATTTTAATTCGTTTGCAGTGGTACCAGGGCCTTTCATAACAATAACAATTTTGTTAAAATAAAATGTAAATATTTTGTGGGCAAAAAAAGTGTTGCATCTATTTTCTTAATTTTCATAATTTTTTGCTTTAAGATCAAATTGGGAGCCCAATATAGCTTCGTGATTAGTGAATTTGATTCCAAAGGACAAAATTCAGATTCAATCCTATCTACAGCTCCTAGGTTCACCCAGCCATAAATGGGTACACAATTTTTATAGGAAAGTAGATTTACTTGGTGGCATACCCGTTTTAAAAAAAAAACATGTCATTAGTCTTGGAAAAATTACCTAAACACAATATTCCTCATTAACCTCCATATCTCATGGAGGAAACCCTTGGGCTAGACCCCAAGGGCCATTTAGGCCAGAATAAAACTTCTAATCTTCAGGCCAGCAGGTTAGTGCACTTACTACAATGCCACCAACTTTCTTAGTAATGTAGATAAAAGTTATCTTACAATAAAATATAACATTACTATTAAGTGATATCCAATGAGGAAGTTCTCAAAGAGGCCAACACAAAAAGGGAGCTCTTAAAAAACATCAGAAAGAAGTAATCAACATTTTTCGGGCACATCATGAGAAGAGGAAAGTTGGAATACTTGGTTACAACTGGCAAAATAAAAGGAAAGAGAGATCGCGGGCGACAAAGAGAGAAAATACTGGATAGCTTGGTGTCATGGCATGGAAAACAGTCAACAACAGAACTGATACGATGCACTGTAGATAGAAGATTGTGGAGGGACATGATCACCTACGCCAACCAGTATGGCACATGATGATGATGATGATTAAGTGATATGTATTGTTCACTTGGTTTAGAAAAGGTAGAAAACCTGCCTTGACCACATTTTTACTCTACGACTTATACTGGAAGAACACATTGAAAAGCAAAAACCTTTTGTACTTAACTTCATCGACTTCAAAAAAGCATTTGACAGTATTCATCGAGATTCTTTGTGGAAAATTTTGAAGCAATATGGCTTACTATAAAAAATAATAAATATTATTAAAGACATGTATGATGGTTACACATGTGCAGTTTGAACAGAGGAAGGACTGAGCGAATGTTTCCCAATAGAAACTGAGGTTAAACAGGGATGTATTTTATCACCCTTGTTATTTGGAGTTGTTATGGACTTCATAATGAAGAAATGCTGCACTGGTAATAAAGGCATCGAATGGATACAAGGAGACCATTTGGAGGACTTCGACTTTGCTGATGACATAGTTCTCATCAGCAGTCAGATAAAAACGATGCAGGAAAACACAAATGAAGTATCATCAATAGCCAGCAAAATTGGGCTTGAGATCAATCATGAAAAGACTAAAGTCATGAAAAGCTTAATTCCAACAGACAACAAAATATACATGGAAAACAAACCAGTGGAAGAGATAGATCACTTTATCTATCTTGGAAGTCACATTGATCGAGAAGGGGATACAAGCAAAGAAATTAGAATCAGAATAGCTAGAGCAGCAATGTCTTTCAGAAGCCTTGAAAAGTTGTGGAAATCAAAACTCATCAGCACAAACACAAAACTTAGACTATTCTAATCAAATGTACTATCAACCCTTACGTATGCGTGTGAAAGCTGGAAAACAACAAGAGATATAGAAACAAAGTTGAACGCATTCGAAAATAAATGTATAAGGAAAATACTTGGTATAGCGTGGAACGAATTCAAAACAAACGAGGAAATTAGAGAAATTGCCAATCAACCACTAATATCTTCAGTAATCAAGAAAAGACGATGGTTATATGTTGGACATGTGATGAGAAGAGATAATAACCGAATAGCAAAGCAAGCCCTCAAGTGGGAAACAACAGGTAAGAGAAAAAGAGGAAGACCCAGAGAGACACTGAGAAGAACATTGATGAGAGAGGCAAGAGCAGCAGGAATTGGCTCCCTCAATGAGATAGAGCTGCTTGCACAGAACAGAGACAAATGGTGAGATTTGATAAAATATCTTTAAAAGAATTGAAAACTGCTAGAACAAAAAATCAGATTAGAGAAGGAGTATCTTGATCTACGCCCCATGGGCCGGATATGGCTCGAAAGGTCAATAGATAGATAGATTGTTCACTTGTGTTAAAAAAGGGAATGATTCTATCAATACCGTTTTATAAGATTACTAATTAGCTAAGTTGATGGTTATGTGTATCCATGTAACATTATAGTTTGGCCATAGAATTTATAGTCTGATTCAAATATAAGTTTGGTACTATTTGATTGGCTAGCAAATGTACAAGTAGAATTATTGTTAAAAATTCTGCATACATTTTAATTTTTGTGTTTAAAATTGTATATATAGATTTATTTTAAAAAGAAAAAAATGCAGAAGATCACACAAATGGTCTGTATTCTCTTACAAAGTGTCTTGTAATGTTTACAGGTAATTTTGTAAAATTAAAAACTCTTACATTTTTACGTTGTAAGGGAAACTCTTGCAATATGAAATGTATGTAGTGTTGTTTTATGTCTTAATTTTAACCTTCCCAATACTTCTATTTTTTGTTTGTACTGTCTAGTAATTTATTTATTTCTGTATTTTTTTGGCTTCCATAACTTAATATACACTATTTTTATATCTCAGTGCATTAAAAGTATCCTTCTTCTTTTCTATTTTCATCATCATCATTGAGTGCCGTCTCCGCAACGAAGGTTGGCTACCATGGAGCGCCATTTTGCTCTATCTCTTGCTTTGATGGTGCAGGTTGTCATCGGTTGATTTGTCCATCTTTTGATGTTACTCGTCCATGTTAATCTTGGTCTGCCTCTGCCTCTTTTACCTTGTATTTTCCCCTCCAGGATCACTTTCAGTAGGCTGTTGTGTCTTTTAACATGGCCTAAGAATCGCATTTGTCTTGTTCTAATTGTGTTCAGAAGTTCTCTTTTCATTTTTAGTTGTTTTAAGACTTTGTCGTTTGTTTTCTTTTCCTTCCATCCAATTCTACCTATTCTTCTATATATCCACATTTCAAAGGCTTCAATTCTCTGTTCTGTTTCTATTTTCACTGATACCTAAAAGGTGTCGTGGTTTATATCATTTGTCGTTCTTGAGCTGCTCGAACTGTCTGAATTAGTGATTTTCCATTGTTGTTACATGTCTCTGTCACTGCATCTATCCATCTTTTTCTGGCTCTACCTCTTGGTCTTTTTCCATGCATTCTCGAGAAGAACTCCCTTGATGGTGATTGGTGCGGATTCGTTCTGACCAGCTGGCCAAACCATTTAAGTTGTTGTTGTTTTATATATTCTTGGCAGGGTTTTGTTCCTACCATTTTTCTTATGGTTTCATTTGGCATTCTATCTCTTCTTGTGTTGTTTGTTACTTTTCTCAAGCATCTCATCTCACATGTGTTGATCTTTCTTAATTATGATTTAGAAAGGGTCCATGTTTGACTTTCATAGCACAAAGTATCTTTGCTGATAGGAATTTTAATTGTTAGAGAACTGGTTAATGATTTTTATACTCTAACCTGATTGTTTTTTTTTTGTTCCAGTCATGAGATGCACAAAATGCTGGAAGGATTTGGAGGTATTAGTGTTGTCTAAACCAAGTCAAGCTCTCATAAATATGTATGTGAAATGGAAATTAGATTTATAGTATTGCTTGCAAATTTTAATGCTTTTTTGTGAATTCTGAAAATAAATAACCAAACAGTAATTTATTGTGTCAAAAGATTTCCTTCCTTCTTCCAGTTCTGTTCTTACTGTCAGATTAGTTAGTCTGTTTCCAGATCTACTACAGGAGATTTATACAGGATCTTGATCAATTCTAGTTCACTGAATTCAATGCCAGTGGTCTATTACTTTACTTTATTTACTTACACCTCTGATGTTTTTCAGTGTTCAGTGAAGAAAAAGGAGTCTTCTGCCAGTGATCTGTAGTATGTCTCCTAAATGTTGCTCTTCATAATGTCTCTTGGAATATATTGTAACAACTGGGAAAATTGAGGGATGAAGAGATAGAGGGAAGCAAAGAAAAAAGATACCAGACAGCTTAAGAGAATGGCTTGGCAGAAGGTCAACAACAGAAATGATAAATAACTGTCGTGATCGAAAGTTGTGGAGAGACATGATCACACACGCCAGCAGGCACGGTACTTGATGATGATTATCTTCTAGGTCTATCTCTTCCCTTCTTCCCATCACTTCTGAAAGTTAAAACTTACTAGGGGATGCCATCTAGTGGTGATTGTTTTACTTGTCCAAACAATTTGATTTCCTGATCCACTTTTATTTTGTTTCTTTGAGCAGTTTCATTCTCAGCAGTTAGGTTTGAGTCATTATCTATTTACAGCTTAATCACTGTACTTGAGTCCCATGAAAACAAATGAGACATTTTTACAAGAAATCAACATTAAAAGATTAATCTTTTTTTTTCTTTCCTTCATCATTTGCTTTTCAGGATCGAGGGAAGATATAATTTGTTGCTTTTGCTCTTCTGTTTGCTTCTGCTGCTGTTATGTTTCCTTGTGTTTCTAATATTCCGTCAATCCATCTTTTTTGTGGTCAGCCCTTGGGTCTGGTGTTCTTGCAACATTTATTGAAGGCTCGCTGTGTTGTGTTTTGATCTTTCTGCCTTGTCACGTGGTCAAACCATTTTATCTGTTGTTTCTTTTTATATTCTATGGTGGGGGTTATTCCTAGCTTTTTTCACAGTTCTTCATTTCCGATCTGGTCTCTCAGGCTGTTTCCTGTCATTTGTCTAACACATTTAATCTCAGTAGAGGTTATTTTTCTTATTGTTCCTGCATCTAGGGTCCATGACTGGCATTGGTGGCACAACATTGGGATAAAGATTGTATTGTAGAGTGCTGGTTTTGCCTATAAAGTTATTTCCTTGTTGGACAATAGTGGTGATAGCTGTCCAATTATTTAACAAACTTTGTTGCATCTTGAGTCTATTTCTGCTGTTTGTGAATTGTCATTTGTGACGACTTCCTAGGTATTTAAATTCCTTTGCTTGTTTCAGTTGTCTGCCTTCTTATGTCGATGTTCTGTTTCTCTTTTGTAATATTCATGTCTTCTGTTTTGTTGATGTTGATTTTCATGTTGTATTTTGTGCCTGTGCTGTTGAGTCTATTTAACTGTTCTTGTAGGTCTTCTATTTTTCCATGTATTGGTGCTTGATCGTCTGCAAATAAAAGTTTGTTGATCTCCTCTGTCTCTGATGGGTTGGCTAACTTGCATATACAGTTCATGTATGTAATAAACAGTAAGGGGGATAATAAGCACCCCTTTCTTACACCTGATCTACTTTTGAAGTGGTCTGTGTAACCTTATGCTGTTCTGACTGTGCAGCTGTTGTTGATGTAGAGACTTTTAATTAGGTTGGTTAGATGTTGGTTTACTCAGTATGTTGTTAGTATCTCCCACAGTTGTTCTCTATTTACTTATGTGAATGCTTTTTCCTTGTCAATGAAAGTTATGTAAAAATTTGTATTGTGTTCTGTCATCATTCCTGCTTGCTGTTTTAGGGTGAGTAGAGCGTCAGTACATCCTCTGTTTTTTTGGGAGCCCATTTGAGAATAGGTTAATTGTAGTTCTATTAAAAGAATAATACATTCTGAAATTGCAAGATAACAAGAAAAATGTATTTTGTTCATAGAAACAATGGGTCGCCATGAATAAATAACACATAAACTTAAACAGGACATGTGAACGACAAGGAAAAAAGTCATGTTGAATTTGTTATATTCATGGTGTCTGGAAAAACAAAACCATTAGAAGTACTAATATACTATAAATTATAAATACAGATTATCATAGATGAACTGTAGCTAATACTACTAGGTGTTTTTAAACTTATAATGCCAATAACCTTGTGCTGCTAAGAAACTCATGAAAAACAAAATATGCTCAGGAAACTATGAACAAACATGTTCATTTTGCAACCTAATATTCTAGAGAACTTGTTCCTAAGGAACATAAAAACTAGGAAATTAAAATATCTATATATCTATTGTCCTTTAGAGCCGTAGACACATAGGGTAGAAATTCTAAACTCTTTGTCGAACAATTTTTGTTATTATGTGTCAGAACTTGCATAGGACCCATGTTGTGTCTCGCCACACATCACTATTCTGAGTGAGTTGCTGAATCTCAGCAAGAGAGTTGATACTGCTGTTGCTGCCTCTCATCTCAGTGTTCCTTTTAGTATTTTTCTAGATCAACCTCATTTTCTTTTACCCTCTGGTTCCCATTTGAGGACTTGCTTTGAGATTCTCTTGTTGTCTCTTTATCACATGACCAACATATGATCACCTTCTTCTCTTTATTATAGTTGATATTTTAGGATGCTTTGTTATTTCTCTTATTTCAGCACTAGTCTTAAATTCATTAAATGTACAGAGCACTTAAAACATGATGACCTGGAGAAGATCATAAAGGAGGGCATGGTACCAAATAAGAGAGTGGAAGATGTCTAAGAAGGCATGTGCAAAATGTCACGACTACAGCAGACACTGAACATCTTGTGCAGTATAAATCCATACCCATTAAAGTGAACCTAGGGACCATTGATTGAATCATGCTCCTGTCTCTAGTAGTTTAGCTCATTAACTACTGAGCTATCACTACTCTCCACTTCTTCACAGTAAAACAATTACAATATGAGTTTAGAATGATTTTCTTCCTACCACTTTCATCAAGATATAAGAATTCCAATCTAATTATCTTATTATGTTTATTGTTTTTCTATCACTTTCACCAGTTTCCATTCTAATAATTTAATGTTTCTTTTTGTATCACTATCATTATGATAAAACAATACCAGTCTAATTATTTTAATAATATTTAATGTTTTCCTACCACTTTTGCGATGAAAAAGAAACAATTCTAATCTAATTATTTTAGAATGCTTGCTATTTGGTTATTGACTATTATTTTTGTTATTAAAATTTGATTTAGCTGACATCTCTAAAACCCTGAGTAATAAGAGAAAGAGGATGGAGCAACTGACACAAAATTCTCTAAAGAATACAAACAAAAAAGTTGAAGAAGTTTGGAAGACCCAACAGCATGCGAGGTAAACTTATTCTAAAAGTATTCTGCTTTTGTGCATCTGATTTGTCTATATAGAAATATACTTGATAGTCTTTTTTCATTGTCACAGGATCATTTTCACTGTAATGTTATATCATCATGTGCCATGCATTGTTGTGTCAGTAACAGAGTACAACTTGTATTGCATTCATCAAAAAAATCACACAGCACCTAAGTCCATTTCAACTTAGCTTCTATTCTTCACAAAAATAGTACATCTCAAATACTTTCACATCTACAGTCCATTGGCAATTCGCCTAAAAATTTAATCTGAGCTGTTGTGATCTAAAACAAAAAACAGTGAATCGTAAATCTGTCAGTGGCAACCGCTTGATGTAATTATCACCTCCAGAGGATCTCTAATTATTCCTCGTATAGTTTTGTCGTGCCAAAGACTTGTAAACTACTTTAATTATCACAGACTACCTGCTCTGACAATTCTATTCTTCTGGCTGATGTCTCCTACTGACATACCCTAGCAACAATCCCCTACTTAGTTTCTTATTCTTCAGATACACTTTGTCTCTTCAGCAGTAAAAATCTCCATGCTGGTCAGTACCTTGAAAATCTATCAAAATATATCTCCTGTCAGCCCACCCTGAGGCTTGAATTTTATACATATTCCACATCGTGAAACCAATACTGGTACTCAAATTCAAGTAATTGGTTTCTTCTTCTATATGTACCTCTAGACGTCAATATTAATAATTTCAAAGAAAGCATTTATCAGCTTAAGGCTGGTGACATCATCATACAGTTTGTTCTGATAGGGTACCAGTGATGGCCACAAGAGCCTTCTCTATTTGGTGTCTAAAAAGCTTAAGTTTCATAGGCGGCACCAAGAGGTATCTACCTCTTCTGCATGATACAACACCCCACCTATGCCTATTGGTATGATATAACACTATGTGGTTGTGAATGCCTCTGAGTTGCATCTCTAAAGCTTGTTGGTAGGGAAACAATACATTCTATGAATAATTAAGGCCCTCATTAGACATTGTCACAGTTGTATTGGCAATAAACTCTTTTCATAAGCATATGTTATTTGAAAAATGTAAAATTTCACATGACTTTCATTTTCCAACTCATTTTGTCATTGCCAGATCGTTTCTTTCCTGGTTTTTTTTTTTTTGTTGCCTTCTCTAATGCTGCAAAACACTAGATTATTTTAGCCTTTGTCTCCTAATGTAGATATCCAATTAATGTTTTATTTCATGATTTATTGCTTCCAGCAAAGATCTTTAGTACTGATTGATGATGCACACCCGTCGAGTATTATTGGTTCTATATAGCACTGTAAAACACTCTCTCATTTACTCTTTTACTCACACATATGCTCTAATAAAAAAAGTCAGGTATTCATTTGTTTGGTTTTTTTTTCAACTTTTGAAAACTTAAGGTCAAATATGCATGATTTATTTGTTCTACGTGTTTTCTGGAAAAAACCAGTACACACCTTGAAGATGTTATTATATCTACTTTTACTTCTTTTAGCATATCCTCTTATGTACCCTTGTTGTCTCTAGATCCCATCTTGCTTTGGATGTCAACTGCAGAATAACGACCTAGGAGCAGCCCTCTACATAATTGCTAGAATTAAACTTTAATTATATATATATATATATATATTATTACAGTGCATTTTTTATGGGGAAAAAAGTGCTGTTACTCACTGTGACGATTTTACAACAGCTTCTACACTTTCAACTTATACTATGATATACCCAAGTCGTTTCTAGATCGCTTCTTGCTTTTGGTGTAAACTGCAGAATGATGACCTCTGAGAAGCCATGAATCCACATATTTGCTAGAAATTAATTTGGTGAAAGGAGGACCCATTATCCTGAGGTTGTCCATACAAGCAGAGATGGCCTAGATGAAGTTACTATAAGGTTCATCTGAGAGAAACCCCTTTCATATTGACTGGAAGATACTGCAATAGACTCCACAATTTCTGCTTCTTCATCTTTCTTATGTTACCCAATGGCTTAAAGTAACTAATTATTTACTAATCTTGTACAATGACAGCACAGACTATACTTTATTTACTCAACTCTAAGTTTGTGTGCTGTCACTAAATTTAATATTTATAGTGAGATTATTTTAAGATCCATAAGGGGCATGCCTGGAATAACATTTGGAGGTCAATATATTGATAATCTAAGGTATGCTGATGATACAATCTTAATTCCTAAGAGTGAAAATGAGTTCCAAGAAATGTTAGACATTAAAGTGAAGGAAAGCAAAAATTAAGGACTCGGCCTTAATAGCAAAAAGGCAGATGTAATGGTAACATGTAATGAGAAGGAAACAGCTGGAATATATTGTAACAACTGGGAAAATTGAGGGACAAAGAGATAGAGGGAAGCAAAGAGAAAAGATACCAGACAGCTTAAGAGAATGGCTTAGCAGAAGGTGGAGCCGCAATAGCTCAGTGGTTAGTGAACTGGACTATAAAGGACAAGAGGTAGGGTTCGATTCCAACTGACGGCTTCCGGTTCACCCAGCCTTAAATGGGTACCGGATTTTTTTTGGGAAAGTAAAGCGGCATGGGCGTATTACCGACCATATTACCCCAAAAATCATGTGCCGAAGGTCTGTAAAATTTATGGTCACTAACACCATATTCCCTATATGCCACTTGGCGTGACGGGGGTACTTTTTTTTTTTTTAGCAGAAGGTCAACAACAGAAATGATAAATAACTGTCGAGATCGAAAGTTGTGAAGAGACATGATCACCTACGCAGGCCTGGTACTTGATGATGATGATAACTCAACACACGTGAAAACTTTACAACTGTCCACTGTTGCATAACTGATAAAACTATTTTGGAAGATAATGGAAACGAACAATGCTTTCTGTTTTCAGTTGCATGCCAACTAATGAATAAATCAAAATTGAAAGCAGTTTAACAATGTTAGTGTGCAGATATGTATTAGCTTCAGAAAGGACTATGAGGGAGTCATTATTTTAAATATTTGTATGCGGGTGGTCACTACACACTTACACAATAGTTTTAATCTTATGACAGAGTGCACAGATGGCTAAACGGATACCTTGACAGCAGAGAGAATATATTTTTACTGTCAATGAATTGGAATTTTGATATAAAAAAGGTGCCAGTAATGTTCACCGTTACATACCACCAGAAAAAAAGCATTGCTGTTTACTATTATGTTTATAATTACTTTTCATATTCCATCAATAATTGTACAGGTGTAGGCTAGTTTTAACCAAAAAAAAAAGTATACTACAACACATTTACCTTTTTGAGAAATATATTGGGGGACTCACAACAAGACCAGAGGAATAAAGGTCGCTTGGTCAAAGAGTCATTTAAGGCTGGGTGAACCCGGAAGCCGTCGGTTGGGATCGAACCCGGCCTCTTGTCCTTTGAAGAAACATGTACTAAAGCAATATCATTGAAGATGAAGATTCATTTGATATTTAGACATGCATTCTAGCTGGAAAGTGGGTAGGATTCTAAGGAGGTGAATACTCAATAAACTAAGATTATGCATTTTGAGGTTAGGATTAAGGCCAGATCTGTGAGTTACTGATCGCTTTCAGACCAAATGCTCTTGAGGTTCTTGTACCCCCACCTCTTCCTCATTCTTCTTCTTTTTCTATCCTTCCTCCATTGCCGTTGGCATCAAGGGATGATACAATCTGCGATTCTTTGCTCTTCTGTTGGCCTCTTCTGACAATATCCCTCCTAGTGACTCTAGTATTCCCTTTATCCATCTCTTCCTCATAGTTATATCAAATATAACAAACAGTTCTAAAATATATTTAAATCTAGGCATAACAGCAGTTAACCTTATTCATCTAAATGCTCATTCTCATATCGCTTGCATTTTGCTACACTTTTTTTTTTAATAACAATATTTTATACTAGATAATGGTAGAAGACCAGCATGCCTTTAAAGTTTAGCCACTCAAAATGGGCACCAGATATTTTATAGAAAATTAAGGCAACCTGGCATGGTGCTGACCTTATCATCCAAAAACATTCCAATGATCAGTGTAAAATATACGTAATATTACAATATTTCCTACACATAAATGACATGTTGGTTTTTATTTTACAAGCAGTAGAAAAAAATATCTAGGTCACCTCGTGGATATTCTGTCTCATTTAGCTGATGATAAAGAATGTATTTAGCTATTTGTTTCATATGTATCGGTATTTTCTGAAAACATTTCCGCATAAATTTACATTATTTTATTATATGTATTTTATTATTCTTCATTTGCCATAAAATAATGTTTATTTGATATTAACAGAAACAAATTGCAAGAGGAGTTCAGCAAGCAAGTAAATATTGTATACCAGCAGTGGGAACTAGACATTGATAAGACCAAAGAACAGGAAGAAAAACTGAATGTAAGAGGGACAGTATTTTGTGGAGAAAATGGGAACTCTTCATTTAATGTTTCTAAACAAATGTTAGTATATTAAAAATATGATAAGCAACCATTTTGTTATATATAAAGCACTGGTCAAAGGCAGCAGAGCCCTTCCTACAGTATTATATGTGGGAAGAAAAAGGAAACCCAAAACAGCAAAATAGAGGAAGAGTAAAGTGAATAATAATGATCTTGAAAACATTACACACAGCAGTTTAATACAGCAGAGGCATACTAATCTTTAGTAAGATGGGCTAAAAACTAATATTCTGATTTAAAACCAGCCACTGCAGACTACATTACAATATGTACAATCAACTAAGCCTTTGAAGACAGACTTAAAATCATCTTCAAATAAAATTCTTATATATCATTGGAAAGAGAAAGGCAAATAGATGCAGCAAGTGAAAGTATCTGTAAATTAATTATATTTGATTATTTTATGAAATAAGTATATTGTTAATAAATGTTCATGGGTAAATAGTTTTCAATTTAAAATATTCATAAACTTGCCTACTTACCATGGTTTAAGATGTTGCTATCCATTTTTCTTTAAATTTTACACAAAAGTATCTTCAAAATACTGTTAATTTGATGCATACATGTCCATAACAGTTGGATTTATGCACACTTTTTTAATGATTTCAGAATCAAACAAATATGATAAGTTGGAGAACAGACCATATTAATTGATAAAAATACAAACCATGGCCAGTTAGATAATAGATATCAGAAATACTAATTAGACCTATTGTAGGTAAAGTATTAGTTAATATAAAACCCAAATCACAGCTTTACAATATGCAAATTCAACAGTACATATCAGACCTGATATGCCAGTAAGGTTTTGTTAAAGTTTCATTATCTTGATAAACCTGGAAAGCGTTTACTCGTTTGTTATTATCTGCTGTCTGTAAAAAGTGAAACACTACTTATACCCCAGATACAACATTGTTGAAGCATATATGTTCATATGGCACCAGCCTAATTGGCTAAACATTATATGTTGACCCAAGCATACAGTGTAAAAATAAGTAGCACATGACATCACATAGTCTCTTTAAATGGAAAACTGTGAGGAGATATCTTGAGCTATAACTTTATTAATGTCTTCATCTGAGTTGTTTGTGTAAACATCACACCCTAAAATAAAAACAAAGAAGAAGAAACTATACTGATAAGAGAAGTATGAAATAGGTTGTCAACTTTGTTAAAGAAATTGCTTTCTCTTACCTGCATGGCACAGTGATCCTATTATATGTCATAATATATTGTCCACATTTTTAATGCTTTCTATTTTAGTTTTCTGTTAACATTTTCAGTTAATCAAATTTTACATAAAATATGTTTGGTGTTTCCATTAGTATATGGTAACTAAAATGTATGTGGAATATTGATTTTGAAAAAAAAACTAAAATTCTTGCATTAATTAAAATTCTATAATAGAAAGAATACATTTTAAAATCTTACAATTTTGACTGAAACACAAGAAAATATAATATTGAGAGCACCATAGGACACAGAAAACTCGTGGAAGAGGACATGTGAGAAATAAAGTATAAGTAGAAAGCCAATAATAAAAACAGAGGATGAGTGACAACTATAGTTCTGTGTATACTGCATGAAATAAGGACTGAACCAAAGTATTAATTAATTTTTAAAAATGAGGAAACCATGAATGGTCAGCCTTGATTTCATCATTCCACATTGAGCAGTTACAGAGAGAAAGGATAAAAGCTGATTACCATCATCGGTGTTGCCTCAATGACCTCGAGGATTTCAATAGGAAAAGGAATTGTGTTAACATTTAAATTAAAGTTAGACACTATAAGATAAGAAAGATTTTCACTTTCACTTTTGGAAGGCAATTGCTGTTCAGTATAATCTAAAATACTTAGTCTGAAATTGCATGTATCATGCCTCGCCAAGAAGCACGCAAAGCCGACAAAACAATATTTCAAAATGTGTTTTATATGATGCATTGTGATTTTAACAGAAGTCATATCAGTCTTTTATATCCATTTATCAATATTTTTCAACATCTTCCACAAGGTTTATGTATAATTGACAGAGAACTTTCTTTAACAATTCAGACTCTTTTCAAACAACAACAGAAGCTCTTCCAACAATCTAGAATTGTTCAGGGTCAGAGGCTGAAAACTGTCAGAGAACTTTGTGAACAGTTTATCAAGGTAAATACTTCATGTTATGCTTAGATCATTGATCATCATTTGCCATCACAAGTGAATGATGAAGAGAATAATGAAAGCTAACAGTATAATCTAATTATTATAAATGACAAATTACTGCTTAATTTATACACACTGGGAAACTTCAATACTTCAGTGGTTAATCAACTAGTCTGCTAAGAACAAGAGGTCAGGTTTGATACCATAAGATGAATTACTTTGTGATGCATTATTGAGATCAACTGGAGATTTATTGAGGAACTGCAAATAATAATGGTAGTAGGATCATTGAGCTGTCATGTAATGCAGAGGTTAGGAATTTAATTTCACCTCCTTGGTTAAAAAAACTCTTGGCCCTACAGGGAATTGAAGCAATCTTTACAAGATTGACAAGCAACCAGCTTAATCCTCCCAGCCCTTGAAACGTGTTTCAAAATTGTATTTAAAATATATTTCATATTATTTCCAACAGATACTGCTGGCTTCTAGTCATGGGACTTTTCCTCCCCAATAAATTAATATTGTGTTTTTTCCAGGGTAAATTTTTTATTTTCAAGGGAGTGCTAGAGTACATCCAGTGTTCTCATCTATGTTTGTATTTGGCCAATGATGTAGTCTATTGTGCACATTTGTAAATATATTCCCATAATATTACTGTTAAAGTGTGCATTGCCAATAAGTGATCCATGTTCAAGTACCACAAAGGTGGGCCAGGCTATGAAAGTCCAATGACTGTAGCCTCGACTTGCCAAAGATGGAGTGCGCTTGTGGTATCCTAATAAAATAGAGGATATGCACAAGAAAATTGTTATGCAACAGTCCAGTCTCATAGTATGACAACCACCAAATAATAGCAGCAGCAGTGACTTCTAAATCTCAGGCAGTACCAACAAAACTCCTGAGGGCTGTGAGCTTCCCACTGGTGACAGGAAAAAAGACATGACTAAAAAATCTCAAATGTAGAGAAAGAGAAATGCATAAATGCTGAGATTTAGTGCTGACTTGCAGCCTTTGTCAGCGGTTTACTTTACTACATTCTGTCACTTTCAGGAGATTGCAAAGCATAACCATGCTGGTGACTGCAGCAACTAGTTTGTTACATGTTTCTTCTACACCCTCTCAGTCTTTGCTACTTGTCCTTGATGCCAGATTTCTCATCAAGGTGTGGGTGATCATGTCTCTCCATCACTTCGTATCCCTATTGTTGTGTATCAGTTCTTTTGTTCACTTCCTGCCAAGTCATTGTCTTAAATTATCTGGTATAATTTCTGGCATTCATGTGGAAATAATCTGGTAAAAGAAAACCAGACAGATCAAGAAAATCGCTACTTAGAACAATTACTAGGGAATGCTCAACCCTGGTACTAAGAAACAAAGACTTACAAGATCTAGCAGCAAATATCACAATGATTTCTGCCTTATGCGCTGTATTTGGCCCGTGAGGAAAATGAATTGAATTAATCATTTCTCTCTGTTTCCATTTTTTTTTTCCCTCAATTTTTTCATTTGTCACAATATATTCCAGTTGTTTTCTTCTCATTATATAGAATAAAAACTATTTCCACCTGCTGTTGGTAATAAACTTTTACTTGTACTTGAATTTCTTTTTTGAGCATCCTCATTACACATTTTATCTGTCTATTGCATTCTCAGTATTCCCCTGTAAAATCACATTTCTGTGGTCTATAATGAGATTCTTGTCTGTTGTCAAATTACTACTTTAATAATAACCAATAACTCTTTTACAAATTACAGGGTCTTGAAGAACTAGAATGTAACCGTGAAAGTCAGCAGGCTTCCTTGCAGGCAGAGTTAAAGAAAGAGATGCAACTACTCCAGAAACGCATACTAATGGATACGGTAGGTATTGTTTGCTGTTGTACACAAAGCATTTTTTTAGACATTTCTTATTAAATGTGCCTAATATGCTTTCTATTCATCCTGCTGTTTTCCTCATCTAACATGCAAAGTAAGGATTGATAATACCTTTGATTTGTATTCTGAGCTTTGTTATTTTTGTTTAGGATTTTTATTTTCATATTTTCTCAATGTTTCTGAAAGTATTGCTGCCTTTACTCTTCTGAATCTGATTTCCTGTTTTTTTTATACCTTCTTCTTGATCTATGCAATTTTCTAGATATATGAGATGATCTACTGCTTTGTCTGATTTTCCTTCCAGATACATTTGATCTGCTTGTGTAATTAGATTTGTCATTACTTGACCCTTGTATTATCCTAGTTAATCTCAAGCCCTGTTATTGCTAGTAATTTCAACTAGAAAGGTGTTATCTATTTAGCACAGTGGGACACTTTTTCTTGTACTGCTACCTTCAATATGACTAATCACACTTCTTCACTCAACTGCAACACCTCAAAGATATGATTGAACAAAACCATCTGCACTCATTCTACAGTGATGATTGAAAATGCTCTGTTCACACTCCTGTGACCATATACTGTTTATTGACCATTTTGAGAATCTCTTCATCAACACAAACAGTGTGACAATACATGATACACAGTGACTGTAACAGTGACCGTACAGCATGATTTAATTATACACAAAGATTAAGTCCAAACAATCCTGGCCACATGAACAATTCTCCATTGACTACAAGCTCAATACAACGTTTCACAACACAGAAACTACAACTCCAAATATTCATAATTGCACTTTCGTGAGCACGTCATATGATAACAAAAGATGGTGTCTAGATCTCATGCAATAGTTTATTCACACAGTTCTTTGGTTATGCTTCACATGTCACCTAGATAGATATCTTGGTTGCATATAAAAGTCAACCATTACACATAATGTTTGCTATAGCTGTCTAAACATCTGTATCAGTAGTTCTGTATTTGTGTCTTGGCTACTGCCATTGTTATATGACACTCCCAGGTTCTGTAACTTCTTGTAATTAGCATTAAATCACATAAACGATAGTATGACTTCTGTATTAATCTGTATATTCACTATTTAATAAGCACTAATCTCTTTAGTGGCCTGAAATATCTACCTACAGCTAAACATCTTCCCTTGAAATAAATCTTTTAAATAATCCTTTACTAAAACATCACTGAATGTTTCTCTAAGTTCCTAATTCTAAGTAAAGTCCTCAACTGTAATGTTTTTCTCACTGTCTTGTTTTCTTCTCTCCTGATCTAATCGTTTCGTTCCATCTCTTCTGATCGAATGTACTCCTGACTGTTCTACCGCTTCTTTTATAGCCTAGACCCAAAATTGGCTGATGCAATGTTTGTTTCCGCCAAATTTGGTTTTCGAATGTACTCCTGACTGTTCTACCGCTTCTTTTATAGCCTAGACCCAAAATTGGCTGATGCAATGTTTGTTTCCGCCAAATTTGGTTTTCCCATCATATTTTTATCTTAATCATCTTATCTGCTTTGAAGATAAGCATAATTGGGTTCCACCCTATTTCCTTAACCATGTGCAAATGTTTTACTTCAAGGGCAAGTTAAAACTAAATTTGGGTGGTCACTTACAAATTTTATAACTTATATCTAATCTCGCTATTGAGAGATTCTCTTATCTGTTTACTTGTCTTTCATTTCCTACATTATCAGCACCTCATATCAATATCAAACATGTTTCTTAAAGTCGCACCTAAAATGCTATGTGGGTACAGGAAATGTTTATGTCTATCAAATAATGTCTGATAAGAGTATTAAGTCCGTCGTAACCAACAATGATGACGTAATACTGTTACGTGTCTTCCAGTTTACATCTGTTAATCATCTTTGTGACATGTTGTAGTTCTTATTAATGCGTGACATCTTGAGTGATTACTCTGGTCTTGTGATGTCTTGGTCCCAAGTTTTGTGACAATTTCTCTGAATACATTGGTGTTTTTAAAATCATTGACTACTGAACTGTAATTGTAAATTTTCCAACCTCTAAACTGGATCTCTACTCAACACTTCCTGAGGAACTTCCTGACTATCTCAAGGAATAAATTAACACTGGGATTGAACTTTCTAGAAGTGGTGTCTGACTCTCAAACCCTAGATTATAATACAGTCATAAAAATTACTGCATCAAAACACAAATTCTTCCAAATTTGACATTTTGCCATGTTCATACATTACCTACCCCCTCTTCCATGTACCTTCCTAATTGCCACTTCTAGTGAACCCTGAGTGTCTGATTTGTTTCCATTATTGTTGGATTTTTTTTTTTCTCCAATTTCATGAGATAGCTCATTTAATGCGAAAAAAATGTTCAGTTTTCAGGAGATTGTTCAATTTTACTTTTTTTTTTGCTGTGACCAGGGAAATTTCCTTGGTCATTGGCCGATATCAAAGAACCTTTTGTAACTCAGGAAATGCAGCAAATAATGCTATGCTATTGATGAACATACTTACCCCATCCGTACTAATAGACATTGTAACATATCCGACCCATGAGATGAAATTCAGTTTATAAATCAACCTGAGACAGACACTTTATACAGACACTATTCCTATATGGTGCAGAATTACGGATATTAGACAAGAAAACAGAACAGAGAATTGAAGCCTTTGAAATGTGGATATATAGAAGAATAGGTAGAATTAGATGGAAGGAAAAGAAAACAAACGATGAAGTCTTAAAACAACTAAAAATGAAAAGAGAACTACTAAACACAATTCAAACAAGACAAATGCGATTTTTGGGCCATGTTAAAAGACACAACAGTCTACTAAAAGTAATCCTGGAGGGGAAAATACAAGGTAAAAGAGGCAGAGGCAGACCAAAACTAACATGAACGAGTAACATCAAAAGATGGACAAATCAGCCTATGACAACCTGCACCATCAAAGCAAGAGACAGCAGAATGACGCTCCATGGTAGCCAACCTTCGTTGCGGAGATGGCATTCGATGATGATGATGAGACAGACAACCATTTGATTGTAGTTGCCTTTTCTTGTGCCCCATGATCCTGCCTATTTCTAAGATTCATGAAATATACCTCCTAGTTGTCACGCTTCTATTAGGTTATTCTAATTGGAGGCTCTTCTCCAATGTCTTATCCAAATATCTGGCATTGTATCAAAAGCAGTCAATTAATGGCTGTTTTCTTAAGTCATTGTTTTTGAAGTCCAGGTTTCCTAGACAAAAGTATCTTTATCTGACTATAGATGTAAAAACTGGGAGCTTTCCATATTTGACTTGTTTGGCATGTTTCTTTCACTCAAGGTCCCTTAAGGTATGAAATTACCCTGCACCAGCATCTAAATGTGTCTGGTTTCTGTTGTAACCAACAATTAACATCTGTCTGTGATGACCCTCTCTGGTCTCTAATAGACATGACCAGTTTCCCTGGTGAAGTCTTTAAGTTCTCTAACCAGGATTATTTTATCAATCATTACATTCTCCTCAACTAATGTTCCAACTGCTTCACTCTTACAAGAAAAACACAAGGGAAACCATTTTTTTTTTGAAAATGTAATTTTAATTATGTAATCTAAAATTTACTCCGTGTGTTACCGGGGCCTCATTATGAGGGAGGTAAAGAATAGTGACACTGTGACCTTCCAGGCATGTCGTAAGAGGCGACTAAGGAGGTTGATCGATGGCTTGACAAGCTGTCATTGTAAAAAGTATTGTTATGGAAACAGCGCCATATATTTTAGAGCAGTGATTTCTCAAAATGTGCCACTTTGGCACGCAAAGTTTCTGTTTTTGAGATTGTGGTTCTGCCCTATGTGCCGTCTTCGGCTCGAAAGGACAATAGATAGATAGATAGAATCTAAAATTTGGATGTGTTGGGCTGAAAGGTGCAGATAAAGCAGTTTACTGTAAACCACAATACACCTAACATAAAACATCTATGGCCATTTAACATTCATTTAAGATGAAGTTGATAAGTCATCTAGTGAATGTACTAGAAGAAAAGGCAATCTAATATGTTTATCTAGCAACATGAAGGTGGTGTGTAATATCCATGAATCCTTCAATGACAACTTGACTTCCATTTGATCGCGGCACAGTTCATGCTCTAATAAACTGCATTAATTTATTGATACTACGTTGTTACTTCTTTATACTGGGGATAATATATATTGAAATGTGTACATTTCCTTTGAATTTTTCAGCAACAGCAAGAGATGGCAAATGTGCGGAAATCTCTACATTCTATGCTATTTTAATCCAACAACAGCCCTTTCATTTTCAATGTTGTCTACAATTTTCCAGTTATTGAACTTGTTTTATGTTTGCAACATGTCTTTTATTACAACAAAGAAATATATTGAAAACAATATGTGGAAATTGTTTTTGTCTGATTTGTTCTTTATAAAGGTCTAATGGTTAAAACATTGCATTTATTGGTTGGTGTGTTTATGTAAAACTACTAAATATATCATTTATTTTCATTAGCAAATAAAGAAATAAGAAAATAATATACTTCTGTGGTCATTCATTTTTATTTGCACTGAAGGTATTTTTTTGTTTTGTTGTATTTCCATTGTCAGTAAAGATGTACTATTTGTGGAATTCAGACTTACTACAACATTTGACCAACACGGCTCCAGGTTCACCGCAACCTTTGAAATTAGGTACTTGATCGCACAGGTTTTTGTGGGAAGTAAGGGCAGCCTGGAGAGATATACTGACCACATCACCTAAATAATGTGTTGTTGGTCATGGAAAAATGTTGCCACTAGAAACAATCCTCCCTGTGCCTAGCCAGGCAGGGGAGGGAATCTTGACTTGACCTTTGACAGTTGGTGAAATGTGTGAGTGACGTTAGTAAAGGTCAGGGTTCAAGTCCCAGGTGTAGCAGTTGGATTTATTCAATGATCTCTCATTGCAGGGTAGGTAAGACCGATTACCCTGTCCTAATAGAGATGGACAATAAAATGTAGATACTTTGTTTATATGTTAAAAATTATCTGATAGGTGACACAGGAAAGAGTGAATAACATGCAAACATGTTACTTTTCTACCTTCATTGAAATAATGTAGGCCATGTTTGTGAAATAATCTCAGGCTTCCTAACATGTGCAACTTAGTTTATGCATTGTGTGTAGATATTCCTGTGCAAATCAGGAACAAGACGTATGGGCACTGTCCAAGTTGTAGACAATGGTCATTTATACAAAATACAAGGATACTACATGTATTTTGAATTGCATACATTTTGTTATTTATGTTATTGCTGTTCATTCTGCAGCTGGACATGTCATTCCAATATCAACAGATTCAGTTATGAGAGAAGCTGCTGAGCAAAGCAGGACCTGAAAGAGCTTCAGTTTGCTTCCAACCATCTGTCAAGGCTAATTCCATTCTCCTCCTTGTGTCCTTTCTATTCTCTCAATTATTTTTGTTAATGAGTTAGTGGTATATGATTGTAATAAGCCTTAATAGCAAAATGACAGAGGTAATGGTAACAACAAAGAAAAAGACATCACCTCAGTGCAAAATAAAGACAAGTGGAACAATATTAAAACAGGTAAATGAATTTAAATATTTGGGAAATTTGTTAACCTCAGACGAAAGATGTACAAAAACAGCTTTCCAAAAAATGAGGAAGATACTATGCAATCCATTTTTGACAAAAGAAACAAGAAAAAAATTCTTAAATGTTATGTAAAGCCAGTCTTAACATATGGATGTGAATCATGGACAATAGGACAACAGACAAGAAAATCACTGGAGCTTGTAGAAATGTGGTTTTACAGAAGAATGTTGAGAATACCATGGGCAGCTAAGAAGAGTAATGAAAATGTTCTGAAAGAGATCAAAGCAAAAAGAGAGCTAATTTCCAATATTAGGAAGAAACAATCTTCATTTTTTGGCCATGTAATGAGAAGAGAACAACTGGAATATATTGTAACAACTGGGAAAATTGAGGGACAAGAGATAGAGGGAAGCAAAGAGAAAAAATAACAGACAGCTTAAGAGAATGGCTTGGCAGAAGGTCAACAACAGAAATGATAAATAACTGTCGAGATCAAAAGTTGTGGAGAGACATGATCACCTACACCAGCAGGCCCGGTACTTGATGATGATAGTGGTATATTCTCTTACTTGTAAAGTCCAACTATGTCTTCTGCTTTGAAGTAATCACAAGAACTGCCATGTAGTGGATTCCAGAAGGATAATGAAAAAGAGACAAAGGACAAGTAAACAGAGATAAACAATTTTCCCCAGATCTGGAGTGCCCAATAAATGAAGGATGGCCACAGGTAACTCGAAGTGAATGAGCTTTATTGTTACCCTACAAAATGTACTAACTTCTCTGTTGGTGTGAGACCAATGAAAGAACTACAGAAAAAAACAAAACATTGAAATGTTCTACAAACAATCATTACATTCACCAGCTTTATATCTCTAGCAAAGTTCACAGGTACTGAATTTTGCTTGAATATCATATTTTCCACATGGGCAGCCATGCTCTCAAGTGTCCCTCGCCATAGAGGTGACTACAGAGGTACTCTCATTTTTATTGCAGAGAATTTTAATGTTTTGGATAGATTTTTTTCCAACTGCCATAGGATCTGTAACGTGCACAGATTGCGCACAGGACCTCCTGTTTTTTTTGTCATTATACGTGAGGATTATACATCGGATCTTACTACCTAGAGATCAGGGTTGCGTAGCTCCTCAAAGAAACTACGGATTCAATTTTTTTTCCCCCACTGTATGTGGGTGGGAATCGAACTAGTGACCTTCTTGTCCAGAGACCTATGTCTCACTTTGGACTTCCGTTTCTAACATGGCGGATCTAGTCCTTGTTCTCTCTATCGCTGCAGAAAGTGCATTGGATGTCTGTTTAATTTCGGTTCTCCATTGCACTCATATTCGTTAAAATCAGGATGATGATCTATTTATTACATCTGCGCTGATAAAACAATGTCGTACGCCGGTAATATACCATTTTCGACATATCAAGTGTTGTGAATGCGACCTTCCATCGATTAGGCTTGTTCTGCGCTTTACGTCACATTGGTGCTGTTAATGACCGTTGTTGGATTTGCTTGAGGCAAGTTATTTCCATGTTATTCATTAATGTGAAATGCTTCGTCAGCTGCAGTTTTATCTCTTTGGGGAAATTGCACCGTGTTCTGTTCGTCGTGGGCTACATTCACAAGAGTGATAGGGATTCTATGCAGTGCATTATTATGTGTTATACGTAATCGTAATGGCTCATCGTAAATCCCTAGACTGACCATATGCTAATCTTACCGTCTGTTGTTTGATGTGCTAACTGTGTGTTTATATGTTCGAAATTGGAGTCAACAAGATGGCCAACATCATCAAGCGCTATACGTCTTTAAAGAAATATGACGATCCATCACTTTCGGGAGGACGTGAACTTCTGGTATATGGTGGATAGGCAGCAGGAACCATTGCAGGATATGCATGAAAAGTGTTCCTTGTTGCAGTTTCCTCATATTCCAAGTCCATGGGGGATTGGTTGGTCTCGAGGTAAGACGCCAGCCTCGGGACAGAGAGGTTGTGGGTTCAAATCTCAGCTACACCGGTTAGGATTTTTATTTATGATTTCTCTCTGCGATAACCACCCCTGGTCTCAGCAGCGAGGCCAGGCTTGAAACGTCAGTTACTCATCGACGGAAAAAACATGAGTATCTCCGAAGTCTGAGTTATCTACCTGTGCGGCGAGGGACCCCTGTGCACTAGGGTTGCCAGATACACCGTTTTTTACGGATTTCTCTGTTTTTTTCACGTAATTCGATGACTCCGTTATATCTTTGCCCGGAGTTGCTAAAACACCGTATTAGATATGCTCACGTAAATATTTTTTTTTTATATCGATTAAATAATATATAAATTCGTAGTAAATAATATTAATTAAACCATTCGGCGGTTTGTTTTGTATAATTGTTTCTGGATCATACTTTTAAGTGCGCAAATTGTAGTTCCGCGCTAAAATATTGAAGCGATTTAATTTCCGTCCTATCCCACGACAAGAATCAATTTATTTCCGATCGTCGATGTGTAAACACAGTTTCACCGCTCCATCCAATTCAATCCTCGCATCTACATATTATTAGTAAGTTTATTTTAAAGTTTGTTAACATTATTTTATAATGAGTGATATGGATTTAAAGAAGTCTCCTCCAAAGAAGAAATTAAAATTACAACTACAACACAATCAAAGTTACCATAAAGTGTGGGAAGAATCGTTTTCATGGGTTAAACCAGGACCTAACGAACATCGAGCTTTCTGTGTGTTGTGCAGAAAAGATTTTAGTATTTCTCATGGTGGACAAAGTGACTTAAAACAACATTCAGAATCTAAAACGCATAAACTAAAAGAAAAATCTGATGATGTTAGTGTAAACAAACTTTCACATTATTTTGTAAATGTAAACACTACATCAGAACACTATAATGTTGTCGCGAGTGAACTGGCTTTGGTTTATCATGCAGTCAAACATAATCAAAGTTATTCTAGCTTGGACTGTGGAAATAAGCTTGTGACACACATTTTTAAAGATTCTGTGACTGCTTCAAAAGTATCATGTGGACGCACTAAAGCTGAAATGCTTGTCAAGAATGTTTTAGCACCCAGAAGTGTCAATGATTTTTTTAGATATTTTAAAGTGTTCGGAACAAGGTGTGAGATTTTTTTCATTGGCAACAGATGACTCGAATAAGGGAAACAGGAAGATGTTTCCAGTTTGCCTTCGCTACTTTGACTCAGTGAAAGGAGTGCAGAATAAACTTCTGGATTTTATTGAAAATGCTGATGAAACTGCTTGTGGAGTTAGTCAGCTAGTGCTGCAGAGTTTAGAAAGACATAATCTTGATATAAATCACATTTCATCATATAGTGCAGACAATGCAAGTGTCAATTTTGGAATTAGACATTCTGTATTTCAATTACTTTTGAAAAAGAATGAAAATATATTGAAGGCCAATTGTACACAAATCATGTACTTCATAATGCAATCAAGTATGCTACAGACAAATTGGATATTGATGTAGAGAGCATAGTCCTCAAAATTTACAATCATTTCTCAGTTTCAGCAAAAAGAAGAGAGGAACTGAAATCATTTTTTAATTTTGTGGAATTAGAATGGTCTGAAATATTGAGACATGTTCCAAAGATTGTGGCTGTCTTTGACTCCAGCTGTAAATAGGCTTCTCCTAAATTGGGGTGCAATCAAAAGTTACTTCCAGAGTATTGATGACTGCCCAAAATTATTGAAATCTGTTTTTCTTATTGATGACCCTGAGCAAGCCATTTTGCCAGAGATTTATTTTCACTTTGTAAACAATGTTGGAAACTTGTTGGATGCTGTTAACAAAACACTAGAAAGTTGTGAATTGAGTGTCTTGATGACATTCAAACAAATGTACATTTTGAACGAAAAGCTTAAACAGAGAATAAAAGACAGTTTTTATGGCAGCAATGCAAATGAACTTATTAATGATTTGTCTGTAACACTGCATAAAAAAATATCAAGTGATTTTAACAAATTTTACAATGATATGCTTCAGTATCTTGACAAAAGGTTTGATGTGACTGCCAATAATCCATATTCATCATTGGCAGCTTTTGCTTTGGATAAAGAAATTCATTTTGAAGATTTGGAAACTGCAGTGTGTATTCTGAAATTGAAAGATCACATATGTGTTGATGCCATGTATGAAGAGTTCTGTGACTTTCAGAGTGTTCTATGTGAAAGTATTAACAAAGATAACAGTGATATCGCAAACTGGTTACATTTTTTTTCTGTTGTGCCAGAACATAAAGTGCTAAACATTTCAAAGATTGTTGGATTTTTATTTAGCATACCATGATCAAATGCCTTTGTTGAGAGGATATTCTCCTTAATGAAAAACAAATGGAATGACACAAGAAATAGGTGTAGCCAAGAACTGATTGAAACAGAGCTCAGAGTCATGGTTAATTTTGACAATTCATGTGCTGATTTTTTTTAATTTGTCAAAACTGATGCAAGATTATTGAAAGCTGGCAAATCCTCAAGCAAATACAATTAAAATGCCTCTAGAAACACTAGGTGAGAGTTTTTTAAATTTAAATAAGAAAATTGTCTTTGCAGAATATGAGCATTGTTTTATTTCTAGTTTCTGTATATAATTTTTCATAAATTTGTTTGAATATAAAGGCGAATTCATTGTCACTACCGGTCACAATATACAAAATTATTTGTTCGTAAATATGTAATTTAAATTGAAGAAAAAAAAATTCAGCGTAAAAGTACTCCTTTTTTTTTTTTTAATCTGGCAACCCTACTGTGCACATGGCTGACAGGGAAAAATGAATTAACACGCGAAATTCAGTTTCTAGTCTCTAGGGACTTCGTCAGAGTTAAAAGCTGGCGAACGCAACAACAACAATGTCTCACTTCACCACCACCACCCCCCCCCTTTCTTTTCAAATCAAATATTTTAATTATATGGTATTTTTGTGGGAATGGCTCCTAGTTGTGATATAACACACAAATAAAATCAAGTTGTATCTTTGTTAATTTTTTTTACTAAAACGGTTCCAGTATATAAAATAAGGAGCCAGTCAAGAAAATATTATGAGATCAAAAGTGGACCCAAAAAGGAATTGTGTGGTTTTTTTTTTCATGTATAGTTCAGCTTCTTGTTCACTTTTCTGATGATGAAGTTTTGAGACGAACAGATATTATATTTATCAAATTATATATAGAGACTGTTATGGAAATTAGAGAAATAGCCATGCAACCAACAATATCATCTACAATTAATAAGAGAAGATGGATATGTGTTGGGAAGAGACAAGAGAATTCCAAAACAGGCTCTTCTAAGGGAAACATCAGGATACAGTAGAAGAGGAAGACCTGGACAGACATTAAAAAGAACACATAAGAGAAGCAAAGTTGGCAGGCATAGACTCTTTAGATAAAGTCGAGCATTTCGCCAAGAATAGAGATGGATAGCAACAAACACTAGGAGCAGTAAGTAAAGAGCCCCCGTCACGCCAAGTGGCGTATAGCGGATAAGGGTTATAGTGACCTTATATTTTACAGACCTTCAGCACATGATTTTTGGGGTAATGTGGTAGTTATTACGCCCGTGCCGCTTTACATTCCCAGAAAAAATCCGGTACCCATTAACGGCTGGGTGAACCCAGAAACCGTCGGTTGGGATCGAACCCTGCCTCTTGTCCTTTGTAGTCCAGTTCACTAACCACTGAGCTATTGCGGCTCCGTCTACGAGCAGTAAGCGATGTTTAAACGGTGTGGTAAGGATCAAGATCAAAAAGATTATGTATATAAATAATGTATATCATAATTTCATCATCATCATTGAGTGCCATCTCCCCATCGAAGGTTGGCTACCATGGAGCGCCATTCCACTCTGTCTCTTGCTTTGATGGTGCAGATTGTCATAGTTCGACTTGTCCATCTTTTGATGTTACCCATCCATGTTAGTCTTGGTCTGCCTCTGCCTCTTTTACCTTGTATTTTCCCTTCCCATATTACTTTTATTAGGCTGATGTGTCTTTTAACATGCCCCAACCTTTTAATTTGTCTTTTTCTAATTGTGTTTAGTAGTTCTCTTTTCCTTTTTAGTTGTTTTAAAACGTCATCGTTTGTTTTCTTTTCTTTCCATCCAATTCTACCTATTCTATAAATCCACATTTCAAAGGCTTCAATTCTCTGTTCTGTTTTCTTGTCTAATGTCCATGTTTCTGCACCATACAGGAATATTGAGAAGATGTAACATTTTGCTATTCTTAGTTTTAGCCCTGTTGATATTTGTTTTGTTGTTAGTATATTTTTCATGGCATTAAAATTACTTTTTGCCATACCTATTCTTTTGTTTATTTCAGTTGTACATTTTCCATCACTGATTATAGTATGTCCCAGGTAGTTGTAGCTCTGAACTGTCTCCAGATGTATTCCTTCAACTTTGATATTTAATTGTAGGTCTTGAGAATTTTCTTTGTTTATGATCATAGTTTTATGGGAATTTAAAATATGCAATAAGTTAAGTTCATTCATTTCGCCCATAAAAATGTGAAGCAGTTTAAAAAAACAAATAATCCAATTAAAAAGCTCGGCGAGGAAGTGTCTATCACTTGGTAGTAACGTTTTTATTATTTTTTTTTCTTTTACAAATTTGGGGTTAATAATAGTTGCTAATTATAATTACAGAAGTTAATTTGTCAGAGAAGACCAGACTCAAGGGTCGACAACGAAAAAGAAGGATTGAAGGGATAAAAAAAAATAGGAAACATAGCAGCAACAAAACGAAAATTATATCTGCCCTCGACGCTGACAGACAAATAAGGAAGGAAAGAAGTCATAAATGCTAATCCGGACATCCTAGGTTTCAGTTAATGATAAAGTGTTTTTTTTTTTTTTTTGAGTTCGGTAAAGTTCTATACGTTTACCACATGTAAAAAAAAGTAAAGACCCCCCCCCCTCCCCCGGGGTCACTTCACGTTACGTCAAGTGGCGTATAGGGAATATGGTGTTATAACATGTACTTAATAACATGTACTTAAAACCTGAATTACTATCTCTAGTAAAGCAAAAACAAAGGACAAAGATTTTTCAAATAGATAAGATTATCCAAGAGCACGGTCATATAAGTTTGAGTCTGCCACCTTACCATGCTCATTTAAATCCAATAGAACTAATCTGGGCAAAATTAAAAGGACAAGTGGCAGATGAAAATACAACATTCAAAATATGCGATGTAAAGACTCTTGCTAATCTCGCTTTATTAAATATAGACAAAGATTATTGGGCTAAATGTGAAGACCACGTCTTAAAACAGGAAGAGGAATATTGGAAAAATGATGGTTTGTGGAATGTTCAACCCCAAACCGTTATTATAGTCCGTTTCATAACTCGTACCCAACTTTTAAAATCGATATCTTTTTAACCCCTTTTTGTATTTTTTTTCAAAATTTGCATGTAAAGTTATAATGATTAGAACCCAACAGGGAATTAATTTCATTTAAAAAAAAACATTTGGTTATTATTGTTGCTTATTTGATTTATATAAATTTATAACGACCCATTGATGTAGTCAAAACTTAATGTTTACAGTATTTTAAGTTAAAAATAGCGATTAAAAATCCATACACGGTACAATTGACGTTTTTGCACGCTTTCAACGTGGGTTGTCTGACACAATTAGACACTTGTAGAAAACACGAGGCATTGTGTGTTCCATTTCCGTTCATTCATAGGTGGCGACGTGGAACAATAACATTTATCATGAGTCTTAAAATGAAATTCTGCAGTTTACAAAACATCGCAATAAAAATGTATGACTATTTTTGCAAAGAGGCTAAACTGTACCAGCGTTCTAGTACACTGTATAATGTCTAACTCGTGGTACAGCCTTAGAACAGTTCCTCTGCCAGACTAGCCCTCTGGCAGGCTACCCGGTAGCCGCGTTGAGTGCTCGTCTGCTCCTGGCTTGGCCTGGTCAGCGCCCTGGTTTAGGTGCCGCCTCTTATCCCCTCAAGACTGCTACCACCCGAGACTTCTGCTCAGCACCTGTACGCTGCGTTGGCCGTGTCGGTCCCTGACCGTCCCTGCGTTGTGACCGTGCTCTCAACTCCCCTGTGGTTCGTTCGTCGCCTGGACAACCCCTCCCAACTGTAGACAGCAATGAATATACCAGAACAACACCAACTCAATAATACAACAAGTTTAATGTCTCTTCGACCAGGTCCCTTGCTTGACCTGGTTCAACATCTTTAAAGCATAGTAATTCAAGTAGAATACAATTTATATACGTTCACCCACTCTGCACTCACAGCTTTCCCTTTTCTTGCTCACAGTCTAATACTCTTATTCTGCCTGTAAGCCAGGCTGATTCATACTTGATGCTAGTTGTTAAGTCTGTTCACACCGATGATACCGGCTTCAATATGACGTCTCTTAATATGTTCAGATGTGCTTCCATTAACACAACCTACAATTCTAATAAACGCCTCTTCACACTACTATAGCTCGTTTCAAAACATATGCCCAACTTCAAAACGCTATTACTCTCTAACCGTTTGTTAAATACTTTTGAAATTTTCCAAATGTTATTAGAATGCAAAAGACCCTTTAAATGTATATTTAACAAATATCTTGCTGCAGCAGTTTTCTTAAAGCGGCGATATTTCTTTGATGTTTGTCAAAATTGTAAATTGTGAAGCCCTAAAGAATAGAAATTACCGTAGTTGCTGGTCTACGATTAATTTTCACTAGGTAAAGGCGTGGCCGTAATGGGGAAATAACTGGATAAAACAAAACACCAGGAGAATTATTGTCTGCTCAGTTCGAGGACGGACGATAATAATATCAAGGTATACCTGTATGTCCAATTTTCATAGTTGTGTGGTCCTGAAAAGGACCGTTTGTTGAAATAATTTAAGGTAATATAGGGGCCAACATTGTGGGGGCTATATACTTTCATTCTGAATCAGACGAGTCTAAAAGATTAATAACTGTTTGGGGTTGAACATTCCACAAACCATCATTTTTCCAATATTCCTCTTCCTGTTTTAAGACGCGGTCTTCACATTTAGCCCAATAATCTTTATCTATATTTAATAAAGCGAGATTAGCAAGAGTCTTTACATCGCATATTTTGAATGTTGTATTTTCATCTGCCACTTGTCCTTTTAATTTTGCCCAGATTAGTTCTATTGGATTTAAATGAGCATGGTAAGGTGGCAGCCTCAAACTTATATGACCGTGCTCTTGGATAATCTTATCTATTTGAAAAATCTTTGTCCTCTGTTTTTGCTTTACTAGAGATAGTAATTCAGGTTTTAAGTACATGTTATTAAATTGTATGTGCTCCTTTGTGAGCCATATCTTAATTGCATCTTTTGTAATGGATGACGTCGGGACTTTATCTTCAAGTGGAACATGTTGTGGTACGCTGCATTGTCCATTATTAGGCAAGATGGTCGATCTAGTGATGGGAGAACATAATTTTCAATCCAATGTCTAAATATGTGACCATTCATCTCAGAGTGATAATCCCGATTGTCTATGGATTTTGAAAGAAAAATGAGCTCTGCATTCTGTATTAGTCCATGTTGTCGACTACCTGCATCAGCAATTATCAAGCGCTGTCCTTTGCTGCTAGGTATTAATCTCTTAATCTTTCCATCTGATGACTGCCATTCCCTTTGGTTAGTGTGGTGAGCATTGATCCATGTTTCATCCAAGTACACAATATCATAACCTTGCTTGCGCACCTCTTTTACTTCACGTAAGTACTTGCTTCTCATGACTACTATATGTTGCTTCTCACAGATGATGTTTCGTCCATTGGAATACTTTCTGAATTTAAAGCCTGCAGCTCTCACATTCCTCCATAATGTAGACTTTGATATTTCAATACTGTTGTTCTTTTTCAGCGATACTTTTAATTTTCTTATTGTAACAGTTTCATTCATACCCAACATTTTGCGAATTTCACTTCTAATAAGTTCACTGTCGAAATTATCCAACATTTTTGGTCTTCCTTGTGATTTTGTATATTTGGAACATTGACGGTCACGTGCTTGAATCCAGCGATTAAATGACCGTTTAGATAAATCCAAAATGTGTCTTGTCCTATTCTCAGGGTTTTCTAAAGAATGAAATAATCTTCCTCGTTTAGCCTCTTTGCAAAAATAGTCATACATTTTTATTGCGATGTTTTGTAAACTGCAGAATTTCATTTTAAGACTCATGATAAATGTTATTGTTCCACGTTACGCCGCTGAATTAACGGAAATGGAACACACAATGTCTCGTGTTTACTACAAGTGTCTAATTGTGTCAGACAACTCACGCGGAAAGCGTGCAAAATCGTAAATTTGAGCGTGTATGGATTTTTAATCGCTATTTTTAACTTAAATACTGTAAACACTAAGTTTGGACTACATCAATGGGTCGTTATAAATTTATATAAATCAAATAAGCAATAATAATAACCAAATGTTTGTTTTTAATGAAATTAATTCCCTGTTGGGTTCTAATCATTATAACTATACATGCAAATTTTGAAAAAATTACAAAAAGCGGTTTAAAAGATATTGATTTTTAAAGTTGGGCACGACTTATGAAACAAGCTATAGCAAATGTCCATAATATGTCACTAAGACGACTGGAGGTCAGCCATGTGTGCATGACCTCTACTGTGGAATAAAGTCTATTCATACCGATGATACTGGCTTCAATATGACGTCTCTTAATATGTTCAGATGTGCTTCCATTAACACAACCTACAATTCTAATAAACGTCTCTTCACACTACTAGCAAATGTCCATAATATGTCTAACACTAGGCCTCTCGTCATAAGAGCTATTGTCCCTTTGGCTAGCACTAAGCCTATTCATCTCTTCTAGCACTAATGACTGTCTCTTCATAAGAGCTATTACACTTGGGCTAACACTAAGCCTATTCCTCTCTTCTATCACTGGAAGACTATCTCTTCATAAGAGCTATCACCTTTGGCTAACACTAAGCCTATTCATCCCTTCTATCACTGGATGACTATCTCTTCATAAGAGCTATCACACTTTTGGCTAACACTAAGCCTATTCATCCCTTCTATCACTGGATGATTGTCTCGGTAACTATTTTTACACTGACCTGTTACATACGAAAACTTCACCACATTCCAGTCCCCGAGTTCCGTAGTGTCTGCCCACACACGTCTGGATAGGACTCTCGCATTAACTCGACTGACTATATTTTTCCAACCCCTTTGTCTTCCTATTTCTAATCACCCGCATTCACTTGCCCCGCACGCTTTTTCCATGAGTCTCAATCTGTCTTTATCCGTTTTTCACGCAACCCTACTGCGCCCCCTACTCTCACATTTAATACCTCTGTTTATCTCCCCCTCATTATATTTAATTTCACTATTATCTCCCTGTTTTAGCACCTCCTTACTCCTGCTAGTTATTGAACCACTCTTAATAACTAACCTGGCCTATCCTCTTTCTCACCCCTCTATTTATACATCGGAGCCCCATCCACAATTTCCGATAGGGCCCTTATCGAACTTCTGGAGGACGCTCCTACCATTTCTTTTTTTTCTTTCTTTTTGACTCCCCTATTCTGATTCCCTATACTTCTGTGTCGCTAGTCTTGATACCACTTGTTACTCCCTGTCTATTCTTTGGAGCGTATTTTGTCACTCATTTGTATTAAACTATTCATTTACATATTACAACATTACCATACATTTCACTGCATTTCTTTCTTCATTTCTGTATATCCCTCACCTTATCCCAGCCATGTGTGTCATTTGTTAATAATCCTATTTCACACTCTATTCTACCACCTCTCCCTTATTCAAATTGTCTTTTCCTTACTCTAACTAACAAAAATTGTGGGTTGACACACACGACTGTGATAACGAGGGCACCATTTTACAATATTATACATGTCAATTCCAAAAAAAAAAATTTATTCATTTCAATATTTACAACAACAATTAGTTCCAACCAGTGCACACTTTGAACATGTATCAGCTACATAACTCTAAATGCTTAATTAACTTAATTTTTCTTCCGTGTGTTCCCTGCTTCGTCTCTCGCTGCTGCTGTAACCGTTGGTTGTACGTGTCCTGCGCAGGTCGTGTGGCACCAAAAATGTACCAGGGTTTTTACCACTCCTGGTAAAATTCAGCGATCTCGGCCCCTAATACTGTCGATGGCACCGGTACACTCAGGATCAGGCTTCACGCCTTCTCGTGGACTCAAGATCTGCCGCTGCTCAGCACCTGTACGCTGCGTTGGCCGTGTCGGTCCCTGACCGTCCCTGCGTTGTGACCGCGCTCTCAACTCCCCTGTGGTTCGTTCGTCGCCTGGACAACCCCTCCCAACTGTAGACAGCAATGAATATACCAAAACAACACCAACTCAATAATGCAACAAGTTTAATGTCTCTTCGACCAGGTCCCTTGCTTGACCTGGTTCAACATCTTAAAAGCATGGTAATTCAAGTAGAATACAATTTATACACGTTCACCCACTCTGCACTCACAGCTTCCCCTTTTCTTGCTCACAGTCTAATACTCTTATTCTGCCTGTAAGCCAGGCTGATTCATACTTGATACTAGTTGTTAAGTCTGTTCACACCGATGATACCGGCTTCAATATGATGTCTCTTAATATGTTCAGATGTGCTTCCATTAACACAACCTACAATTCTAATAATGTCTCTTCACACTACTAGCAAATGTCCATAATATGTCACTAAGACGACTGGAGGTCAGCCATGTGTGCATGACCTCTACTGTGGAATAAAGTCTATTCACACCGATGATACTGGCTTCAATATGACGTCTCTTAATATGTTCAGATGTGCTTCCATTAACACAACCTACAATTCTAATAAACGTCTCTTCACACTACTAGCAAATGTCCATAATATGTCTAACACTAGGCCTCTCGTCATAAGAGCTATTGTCCCCTTGGCTAGCACTAAGCCTATTCATCTTTTCTAGCACTAATGACTGTCTCTTCATAAGAGCTATTACACTTGGGCTAACACTAAGCCTATTCATCCCTTCTATCACTGGATGACTATCTCTTCATAAGAGCTATCACACTTTTGCCTAACACTAAGCCTATTCATCCCTTCTATCACTGGATGATTGTCTCGGTAACTATTTTTACACTGACCTGTTACATACGAAAACTTCACCACATTCCAGTCCCCGAGTTCCGTAGTGTCTGCCCACACACGTCTGGATAGGACTCTCGCATTAACTCGACTGACTATATTTTTCCAACCCCTTTGTCTTCCTATTTCTAATCACCCGCATTCACTTGCCCCGCACGCTTTTTCCATGAGTCTCAATCTGTCATTCTCTACCCGTTTTTCACGCAACCCTACTGCGCCCCCTACTCTCACATTTAATACCTCTGTTTATCACCCCCTCATTATATTTAATTTCACTATTATCTCCCTGTTTTAAAACGAGGAAGATTATTTCATTCTTTAGAAAACCCTGAGAATAGGACAAGACACATTTTGGATTTATTTAAACGGCCATTTAATCGCTGGATTCAAGCACGTGACCGTCAATGTTCAAAATATACAAAATCACAAGGAAGAGCAAAAATATTGGATAATTTCGATAGTGAACTTATTAGAAGTGAAATTCGCAAAATGTTGGGTATGAATGAAACTGTTACAATAAGAAAATTAAAAGTATCGCTGAAAAAGAACAACAGTATTGAAATATCAAAGTCTACATTATGGAGGAATGTGAGAGCTGCAGGCTTTACATTCAGAAAGTATTCCAATGGACGAAACATCATCTGTGAGAAGCCACATATAGTAGTCATGAGAAGCAAGTACTTACGTGAAGTAAAAGAGGTGCGCAAGCAAGGTTATGATATTGTGTACTTGGGTGAAACATGGATCAATGCTCACCACACTAACCAAAGGAAATGGCAGTCATCAGATGGAAAGATTAAGAGATTAATACCTAGCAGCAAAGGACAGCGCTTGATAATTGCTCATGCAGGTAGTCGACAACATGGACTAATACAGAATGCAGAGCTCATTTTTCTTTCAAAATCCATAGACAATCGGGATTATCACTCTGAGATGAATGGTCACATATTTAGACATTGGATTGAAAATTCTGTTCTCCCATCACTAGATCGACCATCTTGCCTAATAATGGACAATGCAGCGTACCACAACATTGTTGCACTTGAAGATAAAGTCCCGACGTCATCCATTACAAAAGATGCAATTAAGATATGGCTCACAAAGGAGCACATGCAATTTAATAACATGTACTTAAAACCTAAATTACTATCTCAAGTAAAGCAAAAACAGAGGACAAAGATTTTTCAAATAGATAAGATTATCCAAGAGCACGGTCATATAAGTTTGAGGCTGCCACCTTACCATGCTCATTTAAATCCAATAGAACTAATCTGGGCAAAATTAAAAGGACAAGTGGCAGATGAAAATACAACATTCAAAATATGCGATGTAAAGATCTTGCTAATCTCGCTTTATTAAATATAGACAAAGATTATTGGGCTAAATGTGAAGACCACGTCTTAAAACAGGAAGAGGAATATTGGAAAAATGATGGTTTGTGGAATGTTCAACCCCAAACAGTTATTAATCTTTTAGACTCGTCTGATTCAGAATGAAAGTATATAGCCCCCACAATGTTGGCCCCTATATTACCTTAAATTAGTTCAACAAACGGTCCTTTTCAGGACCACACAACTATGAAAATTGGACATACAGGTATACCTTGATATTATCGTCCGTCATCGAACTGAGCAGACAATAATTCTCCTGGTGTTTTGTCTTATCCAGTTATTTCCCCATTACGGCCACGTCTTTACCTAGTGAAAATTAATCATAGACCAGCAACTACGGTAATTTCTATTCTTTAGGGCTTCACAATTTACAATTTTGACAAACATCAAAGAAATTCGCCGCTTTAAGAAAACTGCAGCTGCAAGCTATTTGTTAAATATACATTTAAAGGGTATTTTGCATTCTAATAACATTTGGAAAATTTCAACAGTTTTTAACAAATGTTTACTAAGTAATAGCGTTTTGAAGTTGGGCACATGATTTGAAACGAACTATAGTATAATTTTCATGGCATTAAACTTTATTTTACACTTCTCTCTATATTACGCTCTAGACTTTCACCCTGCCCTCTGCCACATTCTCTCCTCGTGTTGTCATCGTATTGTCACGAGAGTCGACGAGTCTCACGACAAACACGTGAGAGCCAGGGATCAGGAGAAAACACGGACTCCACAAGACCGGAGTGTCTAAACTGAGCATTCGTCCGCGTCATGTAGGGCCCTAGTTGTGTCGCAAGTGTTTCAGAAATTAGTCAAAGTTTGAACCAACTCGGGTCTTTCACGTTATGGAGTCTAATTATATTGTTGTAACGAGAAATATTCTATTTGAGAAAAGCGATAGGAAATAGTTTTACAGAAGGATGTTGAGAATACAATGGACAACTAAGAAAGTAACGAAAACGTTCTGATAGAGGCCAAAAAGAGAGGTAAGTTCCAATATTCGGAAGAAACAATCATCATTTTTTGGCCATGTAATGAGAAGGGAACAGCTAGAATATATTGTGACAACTGGGAAAATTGAAGGACGAAGAGATAGAGGGAAGCAAATAGAAAACATACCAGACAGCTTTAGAGAATGGCTTGGCAGAAGGTGAGCAAGAGTAATGATAAATAACTGTCAAGATCGAAAATTGTGGAGAGACATGATCACCTGCGCCAGCAGTCTTGGTATTTGATGATGATGATAGGAAATATTGAGTTTAATGTGCGGTTTCGTCTTATGTCTTTTGGCGTGTGCTGAGACTGCTATGATGGGGACTACAGCTACCTTTCTTTGTTTGGGAGATGAAATATTAATTTGGATGATTCCACTGGCACGGGCGGTTGAGCAATCATGGATTTTAATTCGTTTGCAGTGATACCGGGGGCTTCCATAACCATAAATAACGAATAGAAGGAAGAAATGGTAAGTGTCCAGACGGTTTCTGTCCATGGCATGACACCCACAACAGAAAGAGAAGCTCACATATCAGGACAGACAGCCAAGTGCTAACTTTGCAGACGAAACATACAAGAAGCGGAAGAAAACATATTCTACGAATGCAACACAATCATACCATCAAGAACGGCGTTACAACTTACACTAGAAACACGCAGAATGTAGACATATACAGATCTATCATGCTCAACACACTGTCAAAAACAACACAAGAATCCTACACTAAAGCTCTAATTCTAATATCCGAATATATAAATTTAGTGTGGACCTGTAGAAATGCTGACGTTTTCCAAATCAAAACTTTTCATGCCGACCTGTTTGTACAGTTTTATAATCAAAAATCAATGTCCATCTTTAAAACAACATAATTTAATTTGTGAGAATGAATGAATGAATGTTCAATACTAATTTAGAAAGACACATCTTTCAAGTGTTTCCTTTCCCTTATTTACTACATTTGTTGGTGACAGGCGGAAGGCGCAGGTCAGTCAATTTTGCTTTACAGATGGGGACGAGACGTCATATCTCCCAAAATAAACTGTGACGTCACACCTCCCAAAATAAACAGAGATGTCGGGGTGCTTTTGTCTTCATTGTCGCCTCTGGTGCTCCTGGAAATCCTTGGTCGTGTGATGTCATATTTTATTTATCTCTTAATTACATCTAAAATATATGTAACATCTTTCACTCCCATTATTGAATCATATAAATTAAACTATTTGTATGTACTGTGATGATTTTGAATTTGAAAATGAAATAAAGATTATTATTTTTTAAACACAATGTGCTACATAAATCTAAAAATCACATACGTTTACACACACAAAAGTGAAGCCGTACAGGCGTGATAATTGTGTTGACAGCTTTACACATTTAAGTCAGTTAAAATCACCGATGTTTACACAAACACGAGAATCTATAAGTATCGCTTTTTGTTGTAAACTAGTGGGACAATTTATCCACTCACAAATACAAGTTGAAAGCTGGAGAGCTAGATTTTGGGTTTTCTCGCTTTCATACCACGCATATACATAGACGAACACATACACGAAAGAAACCTGACATTTGCTATTTGTGTGGTATAAGGTTTACAGCACGTTTTAACTTTCAAAAGCATGTTAGAACACACTCGTGAGACGATTATTATGTCGTACAGAGCGTTGGGGCGGTTAGTATGTGTGCTGTATGCGTCTCCTTCGACATCGTTCCTTGTCAGGAAGCAGTTGAACTCTCCCCCTAAGGATGATCTTCTGTCCCGTGTATTTCTTCGTTAGTAGGAGGGAGAGGTCCTCGTAGAATTGTTGTTGTTGTTGTGCCGGTATTGGTGGTGAGTGGATGTTGGCCATGGTGTATCGCTGTCCGACGTCTTTTATTTGGATGATGGGCGTTCTGTAACAGCATAGCGACATCAAGTAATGGGATAACAGTAACGGAGTCAGTTGAGAATGGAATTTTCCTAAAGCATGGGAAAGCTGCTAACATAACAGTACGTGACTGGTGACACGTAGAGAATAGGTCGACAACAGGTAGACTAAATCGATTATCGAGGCCAAAAGTTCAAGGTAGAGTTGTCTGGAGACTTCGAAGGTTGTGCAAAGTTGAGTAGTGACGTGTTATTTTTATAAATTAGAGACAAAGATAATTCAGCGTGTCGAATTTTGATTGGTTGAGCGGGAGAGCTTGTGATAATGAAACTGGAGTATTTAAACTCAAGCACAGAAGGATTTACAGGAGAGAGAGACCAGATCTAGAAAGAGTTTAGAGGACTACGATCTAATATAGATATTTACCTACAACTTTGTTTTCTCAAAACTGTTGTTGTTTTTCTTGGGAATACACACCATGCCTGCCAAGGTCTCGAGTAAAGGAGCCAAGTAAGTGTTTTCAATGCTATCACGATTTAGTTAATTTTTGTGCCAGAAATCGACTAGACGACTATTTTACAGAAACTCACAAGTGACACGATTTGCCCAAGAGTATCAACCATGTGGCTGCCACTTCAGCTGAACTCACACGATACTTCCCAATCTATGATGTCGACCTCGAAGGTGGAAAGATTCACAGAAAAGGGACTGTAGTATATCAGCAGGCCAGAAGCCCGTAAAATGATCCACTCAACCTTGATGTGTACATTAATGGGGCCAGTCGTCCTCGGAACCAGCGGCGTGGCCACGCTATAACGCTTTGCAAACCCCCGTAAGTATTTTTTTACATTATCAGCAGCTGCCCACCTAACCCACTATACAAAATATATGTCAAAGAACTCCACCTGAAATCTCCACAAATCTCCATAAAGTTGCAACATATAGAGAAAGAGCATAGCACTGGGCACATAAATTGGCTACCGCCAACATTGCCACATAAAACAGTGGGAACCCCAGGGACTTGCACAGAGGAGTTGACCGGCAGAAAACACCGTCAGCTCAGATAAGTAAAGGAGTCGCCTGAGCATAAGATTCCGGCACAGGAGCACCAGACACAGACAGTGAAGACGATACCACTGAAGGCTCCCGCTACTCATTGCCTGTTGTTGATTGACACAGATTGCTCCCATCTTCAGCATGGATAAAAGTAACATCGCCACAGAAAAAGAGCTCGGCGCAAAAGAACAGAACACATTAATTAGATTTTAGATTATTCATTAGAATATACTTAAACATATATAAACCATGTACATATACAATTCAGAATGTTTAATTTTAGTAGAATTGTTTACCTAACATTTAGTAGATTTGTCTAACATTAAGATTGCATCCATCAACATTAGGGGCCTAAGGGCCAAAACACAGCATGTCATTTCACTAATATACCAGTACAAACCAGATTTCATTTTAGTGTAAGAAACGAACATACACACAGACTACCACGCACAACAAATAACTACACAGTTAGGCATTCCTGTTTCAGCTTGGCGGTCCAAACCTTAGGGTCCGGTGTCGCTATACTCCAGACATCCCACAAGTGGATTATTGGGAAGATGTGCAGGGACAGTGATGGCAGTACAGTCATAGTGCAAGCTAAAGACGACTGACACACATAACACGACAGTTAACATTCATGCACCACCTCACCAACGAGATCAGCCCCATTTCTACGAACAGCTAGTGAATCGACAGACAAATACGCAGGACAAGACATTCTCCATTAATGACATCCACATGTGGTTTGGGTGTCCGGTTAGCGCAATCGATAGGCGGTTGGCTTACCACGGCAACAGCCGGGGTTCGTACCCTGGCGAGGGCACCTGGGTTTTACTAATTCCCTAAAAATTAGTGGGAGCCGCGATAGCTCAGTGGTTAGTGAACTGGACTACTACGGACAAGGGGTAGGGTTCGATCCCAACCGACGGCTCCGGGTTCACCCAGCCTTAAATGGGTACCAGATTTTTTCTGGGAAAGTAAAAGCAGCACGGGCGTAATACCGACCACATTACCCCAAAAGTCATGTGCTGAAGGTCTGTAAAATATAGGGTCACTAACACCATATTTCCCTATACGCCACTTGGCGTGACGGGGGGTACTTTACTTTACTTTTTACATGTGGTTTGACAATAAGTCTCTGATACAATCAACAAGTTCTAAATTCTCTTATAAATCTGACATTACTATAGGGTTACTTGATGGAGTCTATCGGCGATGATTATCATAAGTAACTTCGTGATCGTACTAATGTTCTTCCTCAATATATGCATATAATACTAACTTGAGAACTTCCTAAATCCAAAATGTTTGTAACAAAATCTCTAGACGACTGTTATAATCTGTCTGACTCTTAATTCTATCTTCTGCCTTGAGGCATCTAATCTCCTCTGCTCTCGTCTAACATTTCTGTCTTTTTTTTTTTTTTTAATAAATTGTTATTGTATCTTTAAATTCCATATTACAGTGCATGATAACATTCATGAAAAACAAAATGGAATAGCATCTCTCACATTATATCCATAACATTTCAAAGAAGAAAGAACATTTAGTATTTATCTTTTTCGTTCACATACTTTCATGCTCAACAGTTAACTAGTTTATTTTAAGATGGGCATTGTTCTTTGTTTAAAAATGTGTAGGAAAAGATAGGAATTAAAATTCTGACATTCGTGCATAGCCTCTTTCCTGCAAGTCCATATTATATGTCTGTATTCTGATAGTAGTATAAGTAATTTTGTTAAGAGATCTTGTGTTGTTGTTTTTGGCAGTGTATTGAGCATAACAGATATGTATGTGTCGACTTTTTGTGTGGTATGTGATTTTAGTGTGTGTTTCAGTGCCCTTCTTGCTGGTATGATTGTACTGCACCTATAGAATAGAAATCTGTTTCTTGAATGTTTTGTCTGCAGGGGGGTGTCCGTCTTAATCTGTGGGTTGGTCTCGCTGAAATGGGTGTCATGTTATATATGAGTCTGTATGTGACCTCCCTCGCTGTAATTGGTGTCGTGTTATATATGAGTCTGTATGTGATCTCCCTCGCTGTAATGGGTGTCGTGTTATATATGTCTGTATGTGACCTCCATCGCTGTAATGGGTGTCATGTTATATATGAGTCTGTATGTGACCTCCCTCGCTGTACTGGGTGTCGTGTTATATATGAGTCTGTATGTAACCTCCCTCGCTTTGGGGACGATTTTTTGGATTGGGGAGGTTTGAGAAAGTGCTGGTGTAGTCTGTGAGAAAATACTTTAGGCCTCTCTTGATTCTGTGATGTAGTGGAGGTTTCTGTTGTTTAATTAGGTGTTTGTAGATGTTATTTGTCCTTTGGTGTAATAAACTGTCATGTCCTTGGATGGCCTGTAGACATACTTGGTAATATGTGGGTGTGGTGCCGAAATGGTGAGGCAATGAATTAAGTTTTCTGAATCTGATTAATCTCAGCCCCAAATAGTAGTGTGCAAGGTGTTGTTGTCTGGTTGTTTGATGATGTGACTTATGTGATTTATTCTGAGAGCTTTCATTTTTGTGTGGTTGTATAGTTGTTTGATGATGCGACTTATGTGATTTATTCTGAGAGCTTTTATTTGTGTGTGTATGTCTGGTTGTTTGATGATGTGACTTATGTAATTTATTCTGAGAGCTTTTATTTGTGTGTAGTCTGGTTGTTTGATGATGTGACTTATGTGATTTATTCTGAGATCTTTTATTTGTGTGTGGTTGTCTGGTTGATTGAAATGTGACTTATGTGATTTATTCTGAGAGCTTTTCTTTTTGTGTGGTTGTCTGGTTGTTTGATGATGCGACTTACGTGATTTATTCTGAGAGCTTTTATTTTTGTGTGTATGTCTGGTTGTTTGATGATGCGATTAATGTGATTTATTCTGAGAACTTTTATTTGTATGTGTATGTCTGGTTGTTTGATGATGCGACTTATGTGGTTTATTCTGAGAGATTTTATTTGTGTGTGGTTGTCTGGTTGATTGAAATGTGACTTATGTGATTTATTCTGAGAGCTTTTCTTTTTGTGTGGTTGTCTGGTTGTTTGATGATGCGACTTACGTGATTTATTCTGAGAGCTTTTATTTTTGTGTGGATATCTGGTTGTTTGATGATGTGACTTATGTGATTTATTCTGAGAGCTTTAATTTTTGTGTGGTTGTCTGGTTGTTTGATGATGTGATTTATTCTGAGAGCTTTTATTTGTGTGTGTATGTCTGGTTGTTTGATGATGCAACTTATGTGATTTATTCTGAGAGCTTTTATTTTTGTGTGTATGTCTGGTAGTTTGATGAAGCAATTAATGTGATTTATTCTGAGAGCTTTTATTTTAGTGTGTATGTCTTGTTGTGTTATGATGCAATTAATGTGATTTACTCTGAGAGCTATTATTTTTAAGTGTATATCTGGTTATTTGATGATGCGATTTATGTGATTTATTCTGAGAGCTTTTATTTGTGTGTTGTTGTCTGGTTTTTTGAAAAAGTGACTTATGTGATTTATTTAGAGAGCTTTTCTTTTTGTGTGGTTGTCTGGTTGTTTGATGATGCGACTTATGTGATTTAATCTGAGATCTTTTATTTGTGTGTGGTTGTGTGGTTGTTAGATGATGTGACTTATGTGACTTATTCTGAGAGCTTTTATTTGTGTGTGGTTGTCTTGTTGTTTGATGATGTGACTTATGTGATTTATTCTGAGAGCCTTTATTTGTGTGTGTATGTCTGGTTGTTTGATGATGCGACTTTTGTGATTTATTCTGAGTTCTTTTATTTTTGTGTGTATGTCCGGTTGTTTGATGATGCGATTAATTTGATTTATTCTGAGAGCTTTTATTTGTGTGTGGTTGTCTGGTTGTTTGATGATGCGACTTATGTGATTTATTCTGAGAGCTTTTATTTGTGTGTGGTAGTCTGGTTGTTTGATGTGACTTATGTGATTTATTCTGAGAGCTTTTATTTTTGTATGGTTGTCTGGTTGTTTGATGATGCGATTAATTTGATTTATTCTGAGAGCTTTTATTTTTGTATGGTTGTCTGGTTGTTTTATGATGCGTTTTACTTGATTTATTCTGAGAACTTTTATTTTTGTGTGTATATCTGGTTGTTTGATGATGCGACGTATGTGGTTTATTCTGAGAGATATTATTTGTGTGTGGTTGTCTGGTTGTTTGATGATGTGACTTATGTGATTTATTTAGAGAGCTTTTCTTTTTGTGTGGTTGACTGGTTGTTTGTTGATGTGACTTATGTAATTTATTCTGAGAGCTTTTATTTGTGCGTGGATGTCTGTTTGTTTGATGATGTGATTTATTCTGGGAGCTTTCATATTTGTGTGTATGTCTGGTAGTTTGATGATGCAATTAATGTGATTTATTCTGAGGGCTATTATTTTTGTGTGTATGTCTGGTTGTTTGATGATGCAATTAATGTGATTTATTCTGAGAGCTATTATTTTTGTGTGTATGTCTGGTTGTTTGATGATGCGACTTATGTGATTTTATCTAAGAGCTTTTATTTTTGTGTGTATGTCTGGTAGTTTGATGATGCAATTAATGTGATTTATACTGAGAGCTATTATTTTTGTGTGTATGTCTGGTTGTTTGATGATGCGACTTATGTAATTTATTCTGAGTTCTTTTATTTTTGTGTGTATGTCTGGTTGTTTGATGATGCGATTAATTTGATTTATTCTGAGAGCTTTTATTTTTGTGTGTATGTCTGGTTGTTTGATGATGCGACTTATGTGGTTTATTCTGAGAGCTTTTATCTGTGTGTGTTTGTCTGGTTGTTTGATGATGTGACTTATGGGATTTATTCTGAGAGCTTTTATTTGTGTGTGGTTGTCTGGTTGTTTGATGCTGCGACTTATGTGATTTATTCTGAAAGCTTTTATTTTTATGTGTATGTCTGGTTATTTGATGATGCGACTTATGTGATTTATTCTGAGAGCTTTTATTTGTGTGTGGTTGTCTGGTTGTTTGATGGTGCGATTAATGTGATTTATTCTGAGAGCTTTTATTTGTGTGTGGTTGTCTGGTTATTTGATGATGCGACTTATGTGATTTATTCTGAGAGCTTTTATTTGTGTGTGGTTGTCTAGTTGTTTGATGATGCGATTAATGTGATTTATTCTGAGAGCTTTTATTTGTGTGTGTATGTCTGGTTGTTTGATGATACGACTTATGTGATTTATTCTGAGAGATTATATTTGTGTGCGTATGTCCTGTAGTGAGATCCCTCCCTGTCTTTTGTGCTGTATGTGTTATTTGTTTTATGCTTTGTATTGTGTGGCCAAATACAAAGGTTCTTATCAGTTTGTTTATCTCTTTGATTGCTGATTGTGGTGGGTCGAAGACTGGTATGTAAATCAATTTGGGGATGATGTATGTGTTTACTATGATGTATGTGTTTACTATGATGCTCCGGTCAATAATTGTTGATGTTTTGTATTTGTATCTCTGTAGTATGTCTGTTGTCTTTGTGACTAGGTTCTGCCATGTTGGCTTGTGTGTTTTTTTTTGGGTTGCATGGATATGTTATCCCGTATAGTTTTAAGTTGGTGACCGGTGTTAGAGCTGAGGGAAAGTCCACTTTTCTCTTCCACCTGCCTATACCCATAATAAAAGATTTATGTATGTTTATCTGTGCTCCGCTGCCGTGCCCTAACAATGTGAATGTGCTAAGGATGTTGTCTATTGATCTAGTGGTTGATGGAAATAGTGTCATCAGCGTAGGCTAACAGCTTCTGTTCTCCTTTCCCTAGTATGGGTGTGCCTGCCATGAAGTTGTCTTGTCTAATGTTTTCTAAGAGTTGCTCTGTAGTCAGTACGTCTTCACAGTGACCCGATCAGTGAGACAAGGATGCTCCCTATCACCACTACTCAACGTCCTAGCCATTGAGCCTCTGTTGGAGAAAATCCGACAAGACGACACCATCAGAGGCACTTTCACGCCAGGTGATGGCGAAAAGAAATTGATAGTGTACGCTGATGACACAATTTTCTTCCCAAGGAACGCCGAATCAATATACCACATCGTCAAAACGTTCATGGATTTCGGAACCGGGCGCGGAGCCAACATCAACGTACAAAAATCGTCCATCATGGGAATTGGCAAGTGGAAGAAAAAGTGGATTTCCACCGAGAAATGACCCCGGTCAACGTCATGAAAGTGTACGGCATCATCTTTCATTGGGGGAAATATTAGAATAGGCGTTTTAATTCCCGAACTTTTCCCGTACATTTACAAAAATAGGAAATGTTCATTATAAAGTAGTGTATTTTATAAGTAGTAATTTTTGTCCCATTGTTAGATTATTTTACCTTGTAATTTTAAGTAATGCATGAAATTTGCATTGCGCTTTAGTATTATATTTTAACGGGATGAAAATCAATGTCCATTGTAGCTTATAAGTAATTTAATTAATATTACTAACAATAGATAACACTAGATTAGAAAATGTTAGGGGACTAACATTAGAAAAAATAAAGGCAGTGCCCCAGGAATCCACGATGATGCAAGAGTTTATAGAAAATCACACTAGGAATCATACACGGCTCTAGCGCAGATCACGGGCATGTTTTTTAAGGTCTCCTGTCGCTGATTCCTTGTAGTGCAGGAGGAAAAGAACAAATCACTTAGTGGGAACAAAAAACATAGATATTTACCTAGATGCAGATAAGAAAGCAGAGAAGGTGCCCCATAAGTAGAAAAACAGAATCATTGTTAAGATTCCAAAAAAAGGGCAATCTCAGATTGTAACAACTGGAGAGGCGTGACACTTTTGTCAGTTGCCTCAAAGTTACTCTACAAAATCATCCTGAATAGAATACAGGATTCAATAGATAACAGTAATGCGTGAAGTACAGGCTGGGTTTAAAAAAGGGAGAAGCTGCCTTGACCACATTTTCACACTACGACTTATATTGGAGGAGCACATTGAAAAGCAAACACCTTTTGTACTTAACTTCATCGACTTCAAAAAAATATCCGACAGTATTCATAGAGACTCTTTGTGGAAAATTCTGAAGCTATATGGCTTACCATTAAAAAATTGTAAATATTATTAAAGACATTTATGATGGCTACACATGTGCAGTTCGAACAGAGGAAGGACTGAGCGAATGTTTCCCAATAGAAACTGAGGTTAAACAAAGATGTATTTTATCGCCCATTTTATTTGGAGTTGTTATGGAATTCATAATGAAGAAATGCCGCACTGGTAATAAAGCATCGAATGGACCATTCGGAGGACCTGGACTTTGCTGATGACATATTCCGCATCAGTGACGGTGGACGGGGCGGAGGAATCAGAAATGATCAACGGCCCAGAAAGCGAAAACAGCTAAGTGTGTGTTACACATGAGGCATATTCAGAACACGAAAGACGAATGTTGCTGACCATCGTGAAAGAGATTGGAGCCTCATCATGTGCTAGTCCAGAGGAAGCCATGGAGAGGAATTAAAGTAGGAAAAGTTAGATATAAGACCATTATAGGAAATCATGGTTTAGGAAAAAGAAATGACAGAGGAGAAAGATTAATACAATTCTGTGAAGAAAACAGGCTGATAATATGTAACACCTACTTTGAGCAAGAGAAAAGGGAACTATACACACGGAAAAGCCCTGGAGATAAGAAGAGGAATCAAATAGATTACATAATGATAAAAGAAAGGTTCCGTAACAGCGTAAAGAAAGCAAAAACCTACCCAGGAGCAGATATTAAGATCACAATTCTGTAATGATTAAAATGAAAATCAAACTAAAGAGAAACAAGCAAGAGTCTAATTCATCAACAAATCCACTAGATATAACAGCTTTAAATCAAAAAGATATTAAAGATACATATACAATACAAGTATAGAACACATACCAGAAGCTGCTAGAAGAAGGAATTGAACAATACAGAAGAGAAAGTCCTGATGAAAAAGTAACAACAAAATGGCAATGCATAAAGAAAAGCAAACAAGAAACTTGCGACACACTACCCAAAAGAAAAAAGAACAAAAAACAAATGGAAATAGCGAAGAACACTGTCCAATACAATAAAATAGATAATGAGATACGCAAAATGTGCAAAAAGGCAAAAGAAGACTGGCTGAGCCAAAAAATGTATAGAAATAGAAACTATGGAAAGCAAACAAGACTTAAGAGGAATGCACACAGAAATAGAGAGAATGACTAATAAAAATAAAAAAGCCACAAAAGGTGGATGCATTGCGGACAAAAAAGTAAAAATGCTAACAGACAATAAGGATAACATAGATAGATGGCAGGAATATATAACAGAACTATTTAAGGATCAAAAGGACAAGAAACCAGTTATAAAATGTACATCAGGCTATACAATCTTAAAATCTGAGGCGGAAAAGGCTATAAAAACAATGGAAAAGTGAAAAACAGCAGGACCTGACAGCATACAGATGGAGGTGATTCAGGCACGAGAAGTTTTTGGCATTGAAGTGATCACAGACATATGCAACGACATATACCACACAGGATACATACCAAATGAACTAAAAACATCAACTTTCATTCTATCTATCTATTGTCCTTTCGAGCCGAAGACGGCACATAGGGCAGAACCACAATCTCAAAAACAGACCTTGCGTGCCAAAATGGCACATATTGCGGAGATCAACTTTCATTGCATTGCCTAAAAAGAATGGTGCAGTTGAATGCAGTGACTTTAGAACAATAAGCCTAATGAGCCATGTTACAAAAATCTTGCTAAAAGTTATACAAGGAAGGATTCAGAATAAAATCAATACTGAATTAGATGAGCAGGAATTTGGATTTAGGAAAAATAGCAGGACAAAAGAAGCCATATTCTGCATAAGAACATTAATCGAAAAGTACACAGAAGTAAACAAACCAATATATGCCTGCTTCATAAACTACACCAAAGCTTTTGATAGAGTACACCACAAACAACTTATAGAATGCTTAAAAGATATACATCTAGATGACATGGACATACGACTAATATGTAATCTATACTGGGAGCAAACAGCAATAATAAAATATAACAAAGAGAACTCTACACCCATTGATATAAAAAGAGGAGTAAGACAGGGATGCATCATATCACTAAGCTTGTTCAATCTATACACTGAGCAAATCTTTAAAGACATCACAGAGATGCCAGGCCTACAAATTAATGGAAAGATGATCAATAACCTAAGATATTCTGACGATACTGTACTACAAGCAGAACATCCTAAAGATCAACAACAATTACTAATGAAATAAACATGACAATAAAAAATATGGATTAGATATGAATATCAAAAAGACTAAAACTATGATCATAAACAAAGAAGATACTCAAAACCCACAAGTGGATATCAAAATAGAAGGAATAGACCTGAAGACAGTTCAGAACAACTACCATGGACATACTATAACCAGTGATGGAAAATGTACAAACTGGAATAAACGAAAAAATAGGAATGGCAAAAAGGCATTTTAATGTCATGAAGAACATACTAACATCGAAACAAATAACACCATGGCTAAAACTAAGAATAGCAAAATGTTACATCTTCTCAGTATTCCTATATGGTGCAGAAACATGGACATTAGACAAGAAAACAGAACATATAATTGAAGCCTTTGAAATGTGGATATATAGAATAATAGGTAGAATTGGATGGAAGGAAAAGAAAACAAACGATGAAGTCTAAAAACAACTAAAAATGAAAAAAAAGAATTACTAAGCACAATTCAAACAAGACAAATGCGATTTTTGGGCCATGTTAAAAGACACAACAGCTTACTAAAAGTAATCATGGAGGGGAAAATACAAGGTAAAAGAGGCAGAGGCAGACCAAGACTAACATGGTCAAGTAACATCAAAAGATGGATAAATCAGCCTGACAACCTGCACCATCAAAGCAAGAGACAGAGCAGAATGGCGCTCCATGGTAGTTAACCTTCGTTGCGGAGAAGACACTCGATGATGAGGACATAATATACATGGAAAACAACCCAGTGGAAGAACTTTATCTATCTTGGAAGTCACAATTGATCGAGAAGGGGATACAAATAAAAAATTAGAATAAGAAAAGATAAAGCAGCAATGTCTTTCAGAAGCGTTGACAAGTTGTGGAAATCGAAACTCATCAGCACAAACACAAAACTTAGATTATTCAAATCAAATGTACAATCTACCCTTACGTATGCATGTGGAGGCTGGAAAACAAGAGACATAGAAACAACGTTGAACGCATTCGAAAATAAATGTCTAAGGAAAATACTTGGTATAGCGTGGAACGAGTTCAAAACAAACGAGAAAATTAGAGAAATCTCCAATCAATCACTAATATCTTCAGTAATCAAGAAAAGACGATGGTCATTATGTTGGACTTGTGATGAAAAGTGATAATAACCGAGTAGCAAAGGAAGCCCTCATGTGGGAAAACAGGTAAGAGGAAAAGAGGAAGACCCAGAGAGACACTGAGAATATTGATGAGAGAGGCAAGAGCAGCAGGAATCGGCTCCCTTAATGAGATAGAGCTGCTTGCACAGAACAGAGACAAGTGGCGAGATTTGATAAAAGATCTTTACAAGGATTGAAAACTTCTAGAATAAAAATTTAGATAAGAGGAGTATCTCGGTCTACGCCCTATGAACCAGCTACGGCTCGAAAGGTCTATGGACGGATGGGTGGATGGATGGATAAGAATACTGGAGATGAATTTATAAAGACCCGCGATAGCCTAACAATTTATAAAGACCCGCGATAGCCTAACAATTCATAACGACCTGCGATAGCCTAACAATTCATAAAGACCTGCGATAGCCTAACAATTCATAAAGACCTGCGATAGCCTAACAATTCATAACGGCCTGCGATAGCCTAACAATTCATCAATTTAAAGACACGACGATAGTTTCGGTACTGCCGCTAATGGATCACGTGTCAGAAGAAGAATCAGAGCTAGAGCAGATGTGACTGTAATAGAGAAACCATTTAGCTGAGACATTCTTGGTTATAAGTACTGCACTGAGGTATCATGTGATGAGAATTAAGATAAGCACAGTTGTAAATGTGTGGGGGAATTCATTTACCTAAGACATTGATGTGATGTTGAATAATTAAGGTAAGTACAGTTGTGAATGTGTAGGAGAATTCATTTACCTAAGACATTTATGTGATATTGAAGAATTAAGAAAAGCACGGTTGTGAATGTGTGGGAGAATTCATTTACCTAAGACAATGATGTGATGTTGAAGAATTAAGATAAGCACGGTTGTGAATGTGTAGGAGAATTCATTTACCTAAGACATTGATATAATATTGAAGAATTAAGGTAAGTACAGTTGTGAATGTGTGGGAGAATTCATTTACCTAAGACATTGATGTGATATTGAAGAATTAAGATAAGCACGGTTGTGAATGTGTGGGAGAATTCATTTACCTAAGACATTGATGTGATATTGAAGAATTAAGATAAGCACGGTTGTGAATGTGTGGGAGAATTCATTTACCTAAGACATTGATGTGATGTTGAAGAATTAAGATAAGCTCAATTGTGAATGTGTGGGAGAATTCATTTACCTAAGACATTAATGTTATATTGAAGAATTAAGGTAAGCACAGTTGTGAATGTGTGGGAGAATTCATTTACCTAAGACATTGATGTGATGTTGAAGAATTAAGGTAAGCACAGTTGTGAATGTGTGGGAGAATTCATTTACCTAAGACATTAATGTGGTATTGAATATGACCACTGTCAAGATCGAGGAGCTAATGTAATAAACTGTTTTGAAGCTTAAGTGCAGTTGTCTGTCATTGTAACTACAACTGTTACGATGTGATGTGACGTTACCTAGAACTACTAAATTCCATTAAGGCACGTGATAACAATTGTTGAGATCTGGTGAAGTTATTGTGCTCAATCATAGATATTGAATTCCGCCAGCACATACTTCACTTTGTTGATGTGAAAACCAGGTGTGATAGATTCATTCATAAAAGTACTGGGTGAACATTTAAGAAGTTGTTAATGAACTAATGAACTATTATTATTTTTTCAAGTATAACGAATCAATAAAATACTCCTTTAGACATTTTGGATGTGAAATAAATCAAGCTATATGATGAAGCATTTCTTTTTTGTTTTAAATCCTCAAAACTCAAGCTGTCAAGAATAATTAAACAATGTTACAAAAAATAACAAGAAAATACGAATTATATTAACAGTCCAAATGTTGATATTGGATCTAACTTACGAAGTAAATCAAGTAGCAAGAAAAGTCAGGTTCAGTGCAAGGAATAAGCAAGTTATATATATCATCATCATCATGTGCCATACATAGCGGTTGGCGTAGGTGATCATGTCCCTCCACAATCTTCTCTCTACCGTGCATCGTATCAGTTCTGTTGTTGACTGTTTTCCGTGCCATAATGACACCAAGCTATCCAGTATTTTCTCTCTTTGTCGTCCGCGATATCTCTTTACTTTTATTTTGCCAGTTGTAACCAAGTATTCCAACTTTCCTCTTCTCATGATGTGCCCGAAAAATGTTGATTGCTTCTTTCTGATGTTTTTTAAGAGCTCCCTTTTTGTGTTGGCCTCTTTGAGAACTTCCTCATTGGTCTTTTTAGCTGTCCAGGGAACTTTCAACATTCTTATGAGAAATCCCATCTCTGTGGCCTCTAATCGTCTTTTCATTTGTTTGTCTACTGCCCATGATTCGCTTCCATAGGTCAGAATTGATTCTACATAGCACCGATGACGTCTATTTCTCATTTGTATTGACATAGATTTGTTGCATAAGATATTTTTCATTTTCTGAAATGCTATTTTGGCCTGAGCTATTCTGCTTTTTATTTCTGTGGTGCATCTCCCATCTGATGTTATTATTGTACCCAAGTATTTGAAACGTTGCACTTGTTTCAGATTTGTTTATTTGTATGCTACATGATGGTGATGATTGTTTCTTCGATATAACCATTACTTCTGTTTTCTTACTATTCATACTGAGACCTTTCTTGTTGCTTTCTTTTACTATTATGTCTATCATTTCTTGTAGTTCGTTCTCTGTCTCTGCTATTAAGACTGTGTCATCCGCATATCGCAAATTATTTATATTGTGACCGTTGACCTCAATTCCTTTTTTGTCTACTATTGATTTCATAATATATTCGCTGTAAAGTGAAAACAAATCCTGTGACAAAACACAGCCTTGTCTGATTCCTTGTTTTATATATTGGAATTGTCCTGTTTGGTTGTTAATTCGCATAGCTGCTGTTAGTAAAGTTAGTATTTAATATACAAGTCGGACAAATGATCAAGAACTAGAAATAGCAAAGTTATCATAGTAGCTCGAGACAAAATATGCTGAAGTTATCATGAAAGCTCACGACAAAACAGGCCAACGTTATTATGAAAGCTCAAGACAAAACATGCTCAAGTTATAGAGACAAGTAAAATTTAGGCAAACAAGTTCACAAATAAAGAATTCAAGTAATTTCAGCCCGTCATGTCACGAGACTCTCAAATGTTACAAGACAACAGAGCACGTTTAAGATTGAAATCGTTAAGTAGCGTACGACAAATCCAGGTCAACTAGAGAACATTGTGACATTGTCGAACTTAAAACCTGTCTGGAGAGAGAGCCGTGTAATCACGTGACCGCGTGAGTGTAACCTGCTTCCTGCTCAAGAAATATAAACATCGCGTGTGTACTTTAATTTTCCAAGGATCAAGTGTGGATTACTTATTTAATTATATTTAGGAATTGATTGATTGCCATTTTGAATTGATTGTTGAGATGAAAATTACTGAATTATTATTTAGTAGAATACAAGCTAAAATAAAATAGTATTTAATTGAAATATATTTTTAAATTAATAAATTGAATTGAAATGTGTCCACAGCAGTTAATATAAACTTTGTTTTCCTTCCAGAGAGACGAACCAAGACCTTCGTATTTCTGAATTACAAATATGTTGTTAAATTATATTAAATTATCAGTCGTTTCATGCAAATGATGACAGTGTACAATAGGCAAATGTTAATTGCCTAATTATATAAATATGGAACAAATTCTTGCACATATAGAATCAACAGTTAGATACAAGAAGACGATAGAAAATTTGTTTACAGCCGAGTCAATCGATCGAAGTGAGAAATTATATTAGTACTAAAGATAACATAGTAAAACATGGCAAAAACCTTATATCATGGCAATGAAGCGATTTGACTAGTAACTGAAACGGTTGGTGCATTAAGGCTAGCAATGAACTATCAAAATATTAGCAATAGTATTGCCACGTTGAAAGGAGAATCATCGAAATTTAGAGAGTGGATAGAAAGTATAGAAAATTTAGCTCACTTAACGACAAATAAAGAACTAAGAAATATAAATTTTAGATCAGATGAAGTGTTTGCGTTCTTAAGAAGAAGATTAAAATCATTACCGGAGGAAACGTGGGAGAATACGAACAAATATTAACCTGATTGTTATTGTGTATGCTACGTCATCATGTTGATGGCTGATCGTATATAGCCTAGACCGGCCGTAGGATAATGGTAAAATGCAACATGACGGAGCTTTGTTCATGACTTTGCAGCAGCGATATGACTCCCATAGTTTCCTGTTAGTCAGGAGGGATGTTGTATAGTTTCAAGAGGGCTACTGTGAGATAGAAGGTACACATGTGAACTGGTTTATAATTTCACAAATTCACATTGCTATGGAGATCTTTCGGTCTGTTATTTGATGTTCGACGGGGATAATCCGATGATTAACAGTATTTCATATGTTCGGATTTGGAGACAAAAAAGATATCCTAACATCTTCAAGCGCTATACATAAAAAACAAATATGACGATCATATGCAAGGCCAAAACATTAATGGAAAGATAATCAATAACCTAATTTATGCTGATGATACTGTTCTAAAAGCAGAAAATCTTAAAGACGTACGACAATTGCTTAATGTGATAAACATAACAAGCAAAAAAAAAAAAGACTATATATGAATATCAAAAAGAATAAAACTATGATCATAAACAAAGAAAACTCTCAAGACCTACAATTAAATATCACAGTTGAAGGAATACATCTGGAGACAGTCCAGAGCTACAACTACCTGGAACATACTGTAACCATTGATGGAAAATGTAAAATTGAAATAAACAAAAGAATAGGTATGGCAAAATGTAATTTTAATGCCATGAAAAAAATACTAATAAACAAAACAAATATCAGCAGGGCTGAAACTAAGAATGGCAAAATGTTACATCTTCTCAATATTCCTATGTGGTGCAGAAACATGGACATTAAATAAGAAAACAGAAAAGAAAATTGAAGCCTTTGAAATGTAGATTATAGAATAGGTAGAATTAGATAGGAAGAAAAGATAACAAACGATAATGTTTTAAAACAGCTGAAAATAAAAAAAGAGAACCACTAAATATAATTAAGACAAGACAAATGGAATTTTTGGGGCATGTTAAAAGACATCAGCCTACTAAAAGTAATATTGGAAGGAAAAATACAAGGTAAAAGAGGTAGAGGTAGAGGCAGGCAAAGACTAACATGGACGACTAGCATCAAAACATGCAGCATGTCTGTTATCTGTGTGACTAGGTTCTGCCATGTTGGTTTGTGTGTTCTGTTTGGGTTGCAAGGATATATAATTCCATACAACTTGATGTTAGGAACAGGTGTTAGAGCAGAGGGAAAGTCCACTTTGTTCTTCCACCTGCCTATGCCCATGATGAATGATTTATGTGTGTTTATCTGTGCCCCGCTACCTTTCCCAAATTCTGTGAAAGTATTGAGGATGTTGTCTATTGATGTAATGTTTGATGGAAAGAAGACAGTATCGTCAGCGTAGGCTAACAATTTCTGCTCTCCTTTCCCTGGTGTGAATGTACCTTTAATGGAACTGTCTTGTCTGATGCTCTCTAGGAGCGGTTCTATGGTCAAAGCATAAAGTAAAGGAGAGAGAGAACATCCCTGTCGGACTGATCTAGTTAGTCCGAAGGCCTCTGTGAACGAATGGTTCACAAGGACTTTACTTTCAGGTCTAGAATACAGAATGTGTATCCACTGTCTGAAGCTTGTTCCTAAGTTGCAGTTCAGTAGTGTCTTGTGGAGAAAGGAATGAGATACTCTGTCGAAGGCTTTTTCTTGGTCGAGAGATAGAATAGAAGACTGACTGTCTTTGTCATGAGTGTACGTTATGATGTCTCGTATAAAGTGTGTGTGGTGGTGGATGTTTCTGCCCTGTACACTGCACTGTTGATCTTTGTGAATGAGTGTTGCCATGAAGGGTTTTAGTTTATTTGTTAGTGCTTTTGTTAGTATCTTGTAGTCTGTGTTAAGTAGTGAAATGGGTCTGTAGTTTTTAAGAAGTGATTTGTCTGTGTTGTCTTTGCGGAGTAATGTTATGTAAGACATGTTTAAGCTTGGAGGAAGCTGTTTCTTTGTGAATGAGTCTGTGTACATTTTGAGAAGAAGAGGGCCTAGGAGAGGAAAGAAATGTTGGAAGAATTCTATTGTGAGACCGTCAGGTCCCGGAGATTTGTTCTTTTGCATTGATTGTATTGCGTTTGTTATGTCAGCTAATGTGAGTTCTTCGTCTAGTTTTTCCTTGTCAGCGCCTGGAAGTTTCCTTGTGTATTGCATGAATTTGTCTTGTATGTTTGGATGTGTGTTACTTTCCGTATAGAGGTTCCTGTAGTAGTCTTCAAATGCTTTTGTAATATTGGGAGTGTCGGTCTGTGTGTTGCCGTCTGCGTCTATTATTTTCCCTATGTGTCTGTTTCTTTGTATGCTTTGTTCTATTGCCATGTATTGTTTGCTGGGAGTTTCCTGTGTGATTGTTTTTAAGCCTGTTCGAAGCAGTGCTCCGTGAAATTTGTGATGTCTGTGCTGTTCCAACTCCTCCTCTAGTGTGAGGATGTTGGTTGCATGTCTGTCTATTTGTTTTGTTAGTTTGATGGATTCTTCTAGTAATTTTTCTTGTCTTAATCTGTGTTTGTTTATCTGTAGTGCATATATATCTGTGTTCTTTCTCGTATAGTGTTTTTGAGGAGTTCCCAATGTTGCTGTATGTTCTCTGTGTCTTTGTCATCAGTGTATAGCTGGATAATTTGTTTAATGTGTTCTGTATATGTTTTGTTCTGCAGTAGGGTATTGTTGAATTTCCAGTGAGGTGACCTCCTGAAATGAGTGTTTGTGAATGCGGTGTTAGTTGTTGCAATGACTGCCTTGTGGTCTGTAAACTGGAGTGTATTTGTGATATGTGTGGCCTGGCTGATGAAGTTTGTGGACGGGACGTAAATCCTGTCTAAACGTGTTGCCCTGTTGTAGAAGTGGCTTTTGTGTGTGGTGTCCATGCCGTGTGGGTGTGTCTGTCTATACACATCTGTCAAACCGTGAGTGTCAATTATTGTCTGTAAAGTATCTAGTTGGTGATTGTCGTCTTTATTTGTTTTCCTTATCTGCTTCCTAACCTCTCCTCCAATGATATCCATATCTGTCAGGACGCAGTTGAAATCTCCCCCTAAAATAATGTTTTGTCCCCTGTATGAGCCTGCAAGCAGGCTGTCTAGTCTGTCATAAAATATAGGTTGCTGACCGTAATGTGGTGGTGCGTGTATGCAAACTATGGTGTATGTGTGTTTGTCTTCGTCTTTTACTTGAAGTATTGTCCTGCCGTCACTATCTCTGTCTTTCCTAATGATCGTCCACCTGTCTGATGTTTGTAAAATGGCCACACCTGAACCTGTTTTGTTTGTGGCTAGGCTGAAACACGCATGCCTTAGGCCTAGCCGTGTTGTGATGCGGGATGCGTGGTCGTCTGTGTGTGTTTGTTTCTTGTAGTAAAATAAAGTCTGGCTTGTGTTTGTGTATGAGTGTTGTGATGTGATCTAATTTGGACCTGAGGCCCTTAATATTTAATGTTATGATGGTAATAGTTGCTGCCATTTGCCAAATGATTTATAAAAATAAATTCTATTGACATATGTACATGACAGAGTATGAGTATTTGTAAATGAAGTAGTTTTGACAATATAAGTGCCTACAGACCTGCACGTGCATTCGCCCACGTGCTCGCAAATAATTTTGAAAAAAAGGAAAGTTCACTCACATGTTCACCACAAATTAATATAAAACAGTTACATTCACCCACGTGCTCGTTAAATGTTAACATAAAACAGGAACATTCACCCACGTGCTCGCAACAAGTTAAAATAAAACAGGTACATTCACACACGTGCTCGCAAATAATGATAATAAAACATATATATTCACCCACGTGCTCACAACAAGTTAAAATAAAACAGGAACATTCACCCACGTGCTCACAAATAATTTTGATAAAGTTTGTACATTCATCCACATACTCACAAATAACTATAATAGAACATGTATTTTCACCCACATGCTCACAATTTAATATAGAAGTAACGTAAAAAGTTATGAATGTAAAAGAAATTTCTGATGATACACTTACGTGTCTCTGTCGTTGAACATTAACACATATGATACACATTTTCAAAATGAATTTAAAAAACAGTTAAATTTTTGTTCTTTTTCGAGTTTGTTTTTTTCCGTGGCGTCGGCATCTCTTGTGTCGAGTCGTCCTCAGTGTCTGTATTAATTACTAAACGCCTCATTGTTGGAATTTCTGCTTGTATTGACTCCTCTTCGCTCTCTGATGATCCTGCTGCAGTTCTCTTCTTTTGGCTGGTGTGCCGGCGTTTTTTGCCGGCATGGACTGTGACGAAACCGTCACTGTTTGGCGCTTCGCCGGTTTTGTGACTGTCAATTTTGGTCTTGTTTTCGGCCGTCTCATTTCTTGTTTCTGCCTGGTTGACAGGGGTTGGTTCCTCTGATGGGAGGTTTTGCTGGATCTCTGTGTTGGCAATGATTATTTGCCTCTCTTGATCTTCGACTCGTCGCCTTTCTATCCTCTGTTTTCTCAGAGGACATTGACTGTCCCAGTGAGCGTCACTGGTACAGTGCGTACACTGCGTACGGCGGCCTGGCAGTGTCACCCACGTGGTGACAATTCTCCCACTTCGGGATTTAACCTTCATGTAATGTGGGATTGGTACATTTTCCACTGGCTTATATCTAAACATCCAGTCACAAGTTATCCCAATTTGTCTGGCTTCAGCCTCTTTGTCACCTGTCATTTTGGCGACGAGTTTTTGTACTAGATCTTGGTCGATGGTTGGGGTAACCAATGGATTACCCCCTTCTGCTTCTCCTTCTCTACGTATTCTACCTCGATGGTCAATTTTGGCGAAGCCAGATCAATCTTCTTCCCTTCAAGCCTTTTGTAATGTATTATATGTGCCGCCGAACTTAGGGTAAAATACCACTTGAAGGGGCTATCCAAGCGGTATAGAGATGTGATGCTGTTCTGTCCGATACTAAAGGGTCTGGACAGAACTCCCAGAAGGAGGTTGAAATTCACTTTTGAAATGTCTTGTCCACTTATATTTAGCACTAGTGTGCCACTCCTATGAATGAGGTTTCCCTCGAAGTCTCCATCTAGATCAAACATGGGCACCTCCATACTTTCGTGACCTGTGTGTCACCACCGAAAAACACAATAATAACATCAACAGATGGACAACCCAGCCTATGACAACCTGCACCATCAAAGCAAGAGACAGAGCAGAATGGCGCTCCATGATAGCCAAACTTCGATGCGGAGATGGCACTTGATGATAATGATGATGAACTGATCACTGACTCAAAATAGCAAGCTATCGTAAAAGCTCAAGACAAAGCATGCTCAAATTGTTGTGACAAGTCAAATTGATGTCAACAATAAGTTCACAACTAAAGAATTCAAGTTACTTCAGCGCGTCGTGTCACGAGAAACTCCCGAATATTGCAAGACAACAGAGCACGTTTAATCGTCAATTGTCAATTAGCGTACGACAAATCCAGGTTAACTAGGTAACTGTGTAACATTGTGAGATCATCTAACTTAAAACGTAGTGTCTGGAGAGACATCCGTGTAATCACGTGACCGTGTAAGTGTAACCTCTTAAGAAATATAAACATCGAGTGTCTTCTTCCATTTTCCAAGGATTATTAAGTATGAATTACTTACTTAGTTAATTATATTTATGAATCGATTGATTGTCCTTTAGAATTGATTGTTGAAATGGAACTTAATGAATTGTTATTGTTTGGCAGAATACACGCGTTATAAAATAGTATTTAATTGAAATGTCATCAAACAGGTCTGAGGATTTACCAACGCTGGCGAGGAGTAGTTTACCTGTGCCTACGTCATACAGGGGCACATTCTCGTGTATTTTCACACTCCACAGGAAATGTGGGGAACAGAAGTTAAAAGGATAACCATTCATGTCATTTGTGTAAATGGAAGGGCTGCTGTCCCCAGGATCCCCACCTCACTAGGACTAATGCCCTAGGCTAGAGCTGCCTAGCTAGTGGAAACTAGCCCAGATTCAACAGCACACAGACGTGCCGATTGCAATCTCGGCACTAAGAACATCGGGTGTTACCCTAGTCCGACCACGCATCTTCCACCCCCCCCAATTTTTCTGTTCAAACTTTGACATAATGGGAGGTAGCAAAGCAGTACCCAAAGACTACTGTGTCACGTAGCCGACGTGACACAGTCTGTGTTGCTAGAGCAGGCAACACGGCTTTGCACCTAGGACAAGGTTTATAAGCCTTGCGTCTTAGCCAAAGAGAAAAATTGGGCAGTTGGTTTATAAATATTCACTAGAATTTCATAAACCCGGCCACTGAAAACTACATACAAAAAAGCTAATTATATAAATCTCTTGCTATTGTAATTTTTTAAGAGTACCACAATTTTGCATATCATTGGAAAAAAATATTTTCTAAAATATGTTTATGTTTAAATATACAAAAACATATTAGGCAATGTGTCTTACAATGCACTAAAATTAAATCTTATCAATCAAAGTGTATGTGCTTTTAATTTATGATGCAACTAAAAAATATTACTTTCATATGAATTTTTTAAAGTATTATTTTCCTTGCTTATTAAGGGTAGCCACTGCAAAAGTGTAATTTTTCATAAAGTCAGAGTTATTGTTCCTGGGGGTAATTCCTTGTAACTTTTAGACAGTTAAAATTATTCTCTAAAGCATTAATCATTAGACAATGTTCAGCGATGCATATAGATTTCAATTAATACGATAAATAAATGTGCTTCTAAGTTTTGTGCAAATTGTATGAAATTAATTTGTTTTTAGATGGTAGCAATTAAAAATTATCCAGTATGCATAAAATTCAATTAGAACTCCACGATTTTACTCACAATCATAAACAATAACCATTAGACGTGTTTAGCAATGCATGCAGATTTAAATTAATTCAATAAATATATGTGCTTCTACGTTTTGTGCATATTATAGGAAATTAATTTGTTTTTAAATGATAGCAATTTAAAATAATTCAGTATGCATAAAATTCAACAAGAATTTCACGATTGTTATTTAAATGGATCATATGTAAACAATTTATATTATTTTCATCTTATCCTCACAAAATGCAGAGTGGATAGTAAAAATCCAACAATATTTTCATGAACATGGAGACCATATTATTTCAGGTTCTCTAACAGAATAACTTAGAATATCTTCAAATAGTTACTAAAATGCATTTGTAAATAATATGCCATAGTTCAAGCTACTTCAATTTTTATATTGAAAATGAATTAATATTCATTCATTATTATTCATTGTCTATTTGTCATGAAGGACGAAGAGATAGAGGGAAACAAAAAGAAAAGATACCAGACAACTTAAGAGAATGGCTTGGCAGAAGGTCATCAACCGAAATGATAACTGTCGAGATCAAAAGTTGTGGAGAAACATGATCACCTACGCCAGCAGGCCTGATACTTGATGATGATGATTTCTCATGATTCTAACTTCAAAAAGAATTAAGTAAGTTTGCCACAGTTAAAAATTATATATATTAATAAGATTATAATGTCATTCTAATATTACAAATAATAATAAGAATTATCTTAATTGTTATATTAAAATTAAATAAATTAAATGAAATCAGAAATATTAATAGCTCTCTCACACACACATTTTATGCAGTCACAATTAATACAGTTCTGGATAAAAATGGATTAGAAGCTGTATCTTGTAGACATTCTTATTAAGTTATAGTTAGTGAATAAATAAAGGAGAAACTTTTCTTCAAAAATTAAGATAATTATTTTAGTACAATACAATAAAACAAACTGCTCTCTTTGTTTGTTGAATGGAAACAGACAGTATGTTAATTTAATTATTAATTCTTAACTTTGTTGATTTTCTTTTGTTTACAGTTTCTTACAATCATTTATTTGAGAATCACACATTGGATTGATTAAGGACTATGGTTGAATTTGAAAGAGAAAAAAAAATATATATATATATATAATTATGCAAATGTGAAAAGAAAAAAATAGCTCTACAGATAATTTATGGAAATTGTTCAGTAGGTAATTTTTTTTAGTCTTTTTTAAAAAAAAAGTATCCTGAAATTGCCAACAAATTAAACACCAGTTATGTTGAAGAGCAGCATAGTACTTTAAAAATCTCTCTTCTGTAATGATTTCACTCACCATTAATGCTCTTTTAATTTATATAAATCATATAAGGGAATTCAAAATTGGTTGATGAGATGTAAAAGCTACCATGATTTCTCACAACTTTATGCTATATTTCACTCTAAAGAGTGTTAGATTAGTGATTCTATTAATTTTGTCATTTTACACATTAATTTATCACAAATATTAGTAATATGTATGTGTATATGTCTCTCTATGTCTCTCTATCTGTCTGTCTCTCTGTCTCAGCAAACTTTGTATAATGTTGATGTTGCTGTCTTGCAGGTTTTGCCCACTTCTTGGCCAGGTACGATCCATTTAGCCCCAGACAAAGTCTTTGATGTTATATTAGACCATGATTGCCATCCAAAAAAGTGTAAGCCACTTTTGCTTCATAAATTGAACATATCTGTAATTGTTGTTTTCTTGTGGGATTTTCAGCTGTTTGTTGCCAGTACATGCTTTAATTATTCTTTGATCTTTGCCTTCAATGTTTATGCCATCTAAAATTTTTATTATTTCTTGTGCTTTACTTTATCAAATGCTTTGGTATAATCTATGAAATATATATACAGAACTTTTAGGACAGTTTTTTAAAAGTATTATTTTCTTTGGTTATTATATGAAGTCAGTGCAAATTTATTTTTTTTCAGTTATTATTTATAGAGGTAATTGCTTTAACCTTATAGACAGTTCATAATATTCTGTAAAGTATTAATCATTGGACATGTTTAGCAATGTACATAGATTGAAGTTATGCAGTAAATAATTGTGCTCTTAAATTTTTATGTAAATTATAGGAAATTAATTTGTTTTTAAATTGTAACAATTTATAATTATACAGTATTCATAAAATTCAAAAAGAACTCAACTATTTTCAATATGGCTTCCTATGTAAACGAGATATTTTATTTTTTCTTATCCCCACAAAATAAAGGGCAGATGGTCAAAATCAAATCATATTTTTAGGAACACTGGACGCTATCTCATTTCAGATTCTCTAACAAAATAACTTAAAATATCCTCATGTAGTTATTAAAATGAGTTCTAAAAATAATATTCCAACAGTTCAAGGCACTTCAATCTTTATATTGAAAAAGAATTAATTTTCATTCATTATTATTCATTGTCTTATTGTCATGTTTCTAATTAAATAACAATTAAGTTTACCGCAGGTAAAAATTATATATAAATACGATAAATAATGTCATTCTAATATTACAATAATAATAATTACCTTAAGTTACTAATTCTTTGCTGTCAACTTTTAATGTGTTCTAAAAATTTGATTATTTCTTAGTGTTTTAATTTATCAAATGCGTTGGTATAGTCTATGAAACATATATCTGTTTTCATCCTCTGTGGCTGTTTCTATTAAAAATATCATGATGTATATGACATTTTTCATACCTTTACCTCCAACAAAATCACTTTTCATCACTAATTTTTAGACTGATTTTTTTTCGAACTCTTCGCATGATAATTCATAATGTCTTGAACGTGTGACTCATAAGCTTATTGTGGGAATTAACATCACATTCAATCGCACCAGATTTCTTTTGGTAATTAAAAAGTATAAGTACCCCCGTCACGCCAGCGTATAGGGAATATGGTGTTAATGACCATAAATTTTACAGACAATCAGCACATGATTTTTGGGGTAATGTGGTTAACATTACGCACCTGCCACTTTACTTTCCTAGAAAAAAAATCCGGTACCCATTAAAGGCTGGGTGAATCGGAAGTCGTCAGTTGGGATGGAAACCTGCATCTTGTCCTTTGTAGTCCAGTTAACTAACAACTGAGCTATCTTGGCTCCCCATTTCTTTGGTAAGGCTATGAGTATTGATTTTAATAGGCCATCTGGTATATTTCACCTGTTATAGATTTGCATTCCCATGGAGCATAAAATAAAAAAAATTCAGTTAAAAAATAATATTCTGTACAATAAATAAATATTCAGTAAATATTCAAATATTCAGTTTAACTGTTTAAAACTTGTTTTCTTTGTATTTTAATTATTCTCTTTAAGTCTTGTCATTAAACAATTTAAAAATTCTTCCTTCGACAAGCTTACGAGAACTGAGACTGAGTGATTGCAAAAGTGTAGCTGATCTAGGCATGCAAGAGTGGCTAAATTACATAAGACTCTACATTATCTCATTGTGGCAAATTGTAAAAAGGTAATGGAGATTTTAACATTTTAATGTCTTTTTATTTTTGAAAGTTGTGGGGGATTGGGAAAAGTAAGTTATTACTCATATATTTCCATGACCGTCTTATTTCTAATGCTCTGCAGTGCCATCAGATAGCACACATGGTTTTCTGTGTACTTTGTCATATGTTCTTATTCTGGCTGAGCTTCTCAATCTTCACTAAAATTCTACCTTACTCAACTTGGAAGAAAAATATGAACCTAAGGTAGTATAGCAATTATTGTAAAGACACCGTCTTGAAGAAACCACTAGTCTTGAAATTGATGTGAGTAAGTACCATCTTGTACCAGCTCACCAACTACCTGTATTTACAAGTTTAACAGCCAAATATTTGTTATAGAAAATATTGTTCTACGTGTAATGTGTTTCATGCAATTTTTATCACCACAAACATTTGTACTCAAGATTTTTTTTCTTTAAAATGATTTATTACATTAGCTCTTTCTGTACATTTCACCGCACTGTGCGGCAAGGAGATTCCGTCAACTTACGTTTCGCCGTTTTTGTTCGTCACGCTCAATTTGATTAGTATGAACGCCATGAAACCATATTCTTTTTACATGTCTTATATCATATGGATATTGGTGAAATCTTATATCTTGTTCAATTATCTAAACATTCATATATATGTTATATATTAAATAGAAATATATAGATTGATTCTTAAAACCATGAACAATTTTTGTCTCTAAAATCTCTTCTGTTGCGTCAATAAAAAGCTTTAGTACAGAAAGAGTTAACCAAAGAAGTACAGTACAGACATAATTTAATTCTGTTCATAGACATAATTTTATTCTGCGTTCACAGCTTTCACCTAAGACGAAGTCCCTATAGCCTAGGAACTGAATTTTGCATGTTTATTCATTTTACCCTGGCAGCCATGTGCACAGGAGCCCCTCGCCACCCAGACAGATAACTCCGTTTTCAGAGGTACTCATATTTTTCCTGTTGTGTAATTGACATGTCAAGCCGGACCTCACTGTTGAGACTAGGAGTGGTTGCCACAGAGAGAAATCACAAATAAAAATCTCAACTTGTACAGTTGGATTTGAACTAACAAACTTTCTGTGTCAAGACTGCCATAACTTGAGATTGGAAACTTCCTCTTCAAGCAAATTCCACAGAGCATTTGAATTGCTTTAGGCTCAAAACTTTCCACTGTGAGAATTTCAATCACAGCTTATAGCTTCTGACACGTATTCAGTGCATCCACCATTTTGATAACTAATTCAAGGAAGCATGTGACACCAGACTGTGGAAACATTTTTTGGAAGAGCAAAAGAAAAAAAAAACAATCTTACTTTACATTGGAAAAAATACATTTTATAAAACTTTTGCAGTGCAGATACAGACTTTCACAGCTTATCAGTTTAAAATTGTTTCTTTAGAGAGCTAAGTATAAATTTTATTTGATATTTTCATTTATGTCATTCATTAAGTGCTGTCTCTGCACCAAGGTTGGCTACCGTGGAGCACCTTTCTTCTGTCTCTTGCTTTGATGTTGTAGGGATCGAACCCTACCTCTTGTCTTTTGTAGTCCAGCTCACTAACCACTGAGCTATCGCGGCTCCCCATTTCTTTGGTAACGCTATGAGTATTGATTTTAATAGGCCATCTGGTATATTTCACCTGTTATAGATTTGCATTCACATGGAGCATAAAATAAATAAATATTCAGTTAATAAATAATATTCTATACAATAAATAAATATTCAGTTAATAAATAATATTGTATACAATAAATAAATATTCAGTAAATATTCAAATATTCAGTTTAAATGTTTAAAACTTGTTTTCTTTGTAATTTTAATTATTCTCTTTAAGTCATGTCATTAAACAATTTAAAAATTCTTCCTTCAACAAGCTTACGAGAACTGAGACTGAGTGATTGCAAAAGTGTAGCTGATCTAGGCATGCAAGAGTGGCCAAATCACGTAAGCCTCTACATTACCTCATTGTGGCAAAATGTATAAAGGTAATGGAGGATTTTACATTCTAATGTCCTTTTATTTTTAAAAGTTGTGGGGTTTTGGAAAAAGTATGTTAGTACTCATATATTTCCATGACTGTCTTACTTCTTACTTCTAATGCCCTGCAGTGCCATCAGATGGCACACAGGGTTTTTGGTGTACTTTGTCATATGTCCTTATTCTGGCCGAGTTTCTCAATCTTCACTAAAATTCTACCTTACTCAACTTTGAAGAAAAGTATAAACCCAAGGTAGTATAGCAATTATTGTAAAGACACCGTCTTGAAGAAACCACTAGTCTTGAAATTGATGTGAGTAAGTACCATCTTGTACCAGCTCATCAACTACCTGCATTTACAAGTTTAACAGCCAAATATTTGTTGTAGAAAATATTAGTCTACGTTTGATGTGTTTCATGCAATTTTTATCACCACAAACATTTGTACTCAAGATTTTTTTTCTTTAAAATGATTTATTACATTAGCTCTTTCTGTACATTTCACCGCACTGTGCGGCAAGGAGATTCCGTCAACTTACGTTTCGCCGTTTTTGTTCGTCACGCTCAATTTGATTAGTATGAACGCCATGAAACCATATTCTTTTTACATGTCTTATATCATATGGATATTGGTGAAATCTTATATCTTGTTCAATTATCTAAACATTCATATATATGTTATATATTAAATAGAAATATATAGATTGATTCTTAAAACCATGAACAATTTTTGTCTCTAAAATCTCTTCTGTTGCGTCAATAAAAAGCTTTAGTACAGAAAGAGTTAACCAAAGAAGTACAGTACAGACATAATTTAATTCTGTTCATAGACATAATTTTATTCTGCGTTCACAGCTTTCACCTAAGACGAAGTCCCTATAGCCTAGGAACTGAATTTTGCATGTTTATTCATTTTACCCTGGCAGCCATGTGCACAGGAGCCCCTCGCCACCCAGACAGATAACTCCGTTTTCAGAGGTACTCATATTTTTCCTGTTGTGTAATTGACATGTCAAGCCGGACCTCACTGTTGAGACTAGGAGTGGTTGCCACAGAGAGAAATCACAAATAAAAATCTCAACTTGTACAGTTGGATTTGAACTAACAAACTTTCTGTGTCAAGACTGCCATAACTTGAGATTGGAAACTTCCTCTTCAAGCAAATTCCACAGAGCATTTGAATTGCTTTAGGCTCAAAACTTTCCACTGTGAGAATTTCAATCACAGCTTATAGCTTCTGACACGTATTCAGTGCATCCACCATTTTGATAACTAATTCAAGGAAGCATGTGACACCAGACTGTGGAAACATTTTTTGGAAGAGCAAAAGAAAAAAAAAACAATCTTACTTTACATTGGAAAAAATACATTTTATAAAACTTTTGCAGTGCAGATACAGACTTTCACAGCTTATCAGTTTAAAATTGTTTCTTTAGAGAGCTAAGTATAAATTTTATTTGATATTTTCATTTATGTCATTCATTAAGTGCTGTCTCTGCACCAAGGTTGGCTACCGTGGAGCACCTTTCTTCTGTCTCTTGCTTTGATGTTGTAGGGATCGAACCCTACCTCTTGTCTTTTGTAGTCCAGCTCACTAACCACTGAGCTATCGCGGCTCCCCATTTCTTTGGTAACGCTATGAGTATTGATTTTAATAGGCCATCTGGTATATTTCACCTGTTATAGATTTGCATTCACATGGAGCATAAAATAAATAAATATTCAGTTAATAAATAATATTCTATACAATAAATAAATATTCAGTTAATAAATAATATTGTATACAATAAATAAATATTCAGTAAATATTCAAATATTCAGTTTAAATGTTTAAAACTTGTTTTCTTTGTAATTTTAATTATTCTCTTTAAGTCATGTCATTAAACAATTTAAAAATTCTTCCTTCAACAAGCTTACGAGAACTGAGACTGAGTGATTGCAAAAGTGTAGCTGATCTAGGCATGCAAGAGTGGCCAAATCACGTAAGCCTCTACATTACCTCATTGTGGCAAAATGTATAAAGGTAATGGAGGATTTTACATTCTAATGTCCTTTTATTTTTAAAAGTTGTGGGTTTTGGAAAAAGTATGTTAGTACTCATATATTTCCATGACTGTCTTACTTCTTACTTCTAATGCCCTGCAGTGCCATCAGATGGCACACAGGGTTTTTGGTGTACTTTGTCATATGTCCTTATTCTGGCCGAGTTTCTCAATCTTCACTAAAATTCTACCTTACTCAACTTTGAAGAAAAGTATAAACCCAAGGTAGTATAGCAATTATTGTAAAGACACCGTCTTGAAGAAACCACTAGTCTTGAAATTGATGTGAGTAAGTACCATCTTGTACCAGCTCATCAACTACCTGCATTTACAAGTTTAACAGCCAAATATTTGTTGTAGAAAATATTAGTCTACGTTTGATGTGTTTCATGCAATTTTTATCACCACAAACATTTGTACACAGATTGTTTTCTTAAAATGATTTATTACATTAACTCTATCTGTACGTTTCGCCGCACTGTGGCAATTAGATTCCATCAACTTACGTTTCGCCGTTTTTGTTCGTCACGCTCAATTTGATTAGTGTGAACGCCATGAAACCATATTCTTTTTACATGTCTTATATCATCTGGATATTGGTGAAATCTTATATCTTGTTCAATTATCTAAGCATTCATATATATGTTATATATTAGATAAATAGAAATATATAGAGTGATTCTTAAAACCATGAACAATTTTGTCTCTGAAATCTCTTCTGTTGCGTCAATAAAATGCTTTCGTATGGAAAGAGTTAACCAAAGAAGTACAGTATAGACATATTTTTTTTCTGTTCATAGACATATTTTTTTTCTGCATTTGCAGCTTTCACCTAAGGTGAAGTCCCTATAGCCTAGGAACTGAATTTTGCATATTCATTCATTTTACCCTGGCAGCCATGTGCACAGGAGCCCCTCGCCACCCAGGCAGATAACTCCATCTTCAGAGGTACTCATATTTTTTTCTGTTGATGTGTAATTGACGTGTTCAGCCGGGCCTCACTGATGAGACTAGGGGTGGTTGCCACAGAGAGAAATTACAAATAAAAATCCCAACTTGAACAGTTGGATTTGAACTGACAACCTCTCCTCTGTGTCAAGACTGCCATAACTTAAGATTGAAAACTTCCTCTTCAAGCAAATTCCACAGAGCATTGTGAATTGCTTTAGGCTCAAAACTTTCCACTGTGAGAATTTCAATCACAGCTTATAGCTTCTGACACGTATCCAGTGCATCCACCATTTTGATAACTAATTCAAGGAAGCATGTGACACCAGACTGTGGAAACATTTTTTGGAAGAGCAAAAGAAAAAAAAAACAATCTTACTTTACATTGGAAAAAATACATTTTATAAAACTTTTGCAGTGCAGATACAGACTTTCACAGCTTATCAGTTTAAAATTGTTTCTTTAGAGAGCTCAGTATAAATTTTATTTGACATTTTCATTTATGTCATTCATTAAGTGCTGTCTCTACATCCAAAGTTGGCTACCGTGGAGCACCTTTCTGCTCTGTCTCTTGCTTTGATGATGAAGATTATTATGGGCTGATGTGACCAACTTTTGATGTTACTTGCCCCTATTAGTCTTGGTCTACCTCTCCCTCTTTTACCCTGCATTTTCCCTTCCAAGATTACTTTTAGTAGACCGTTGTTTTTAACATGACTCCAAAAACTCATTTGTCTTGTTTGAATTGTGTTTAGTAGCTCTCTTTTAATTTTTAGTTGTTTTAAGACTTTAACTCTAGAGGCAAAATGAGCACAATACAATACAATCTTCATGCCAATATTGTGTTTCCAATGCCAGACCTGGACCCTAGATGCAAGAACAATAAGAAAAATAACCTCTACTGAGATTAAATGTGTCAGACGAATGACAGGAAACAGTCTGAGAGATAAGAGCAGAAATGAAGAACTGAGGAGAAAGTTAGGAATAGCCCCCACCATAGAATATATAAAGAAACAACATATAAAATGGTTTGGCCACATGACAAAGCAGAAAAATCAAAACACAACACGGCGAGCCTTCAACAAATGTGAGAATACCAGACACAGTGGTCGACCTTGAAAAAGATGGGTGTAATATTAGAAGCACTAGGAAACATAACAGCAGCCGAGGTGAACAGAAGAACAAAAGACCACAAATTATATCTCCCCTTGATGCTGAAAGGTAAATGAGGAAGGAAAGAAGAGGAAGATGAATCATTTGTTTTCTTTTCTTTCCTTTCAATTCTTCCTATTCTTCTATAAATCCACATCTAAAAAGCTTAAATATTCTGTTCTGTTTTTTTGTCTAATGTCCATCTTTCAGCACCATACATGAATGTTGAGAAGATTTAGCCCTGCTTTATTTGTTTTGATGTTAGTATATTTTTTATGACATTAAAATTACTTTTTGCCATTTTCTATTCTTTTTTTTTTCCTCCAGTCTTACATTTTCCATCACTGGTTATAGTATGTTCAAAGTAGTTGTAGCTTTGAACTGTCTTCAGGTGTATTTCTTGAAATTTGATATCCACTTGTAGGTTTTGAGTACTTTCTTTGTTTATGGTCATAGTTTTAGTCTTTTTGATATTCATATCTAATCCATATTTTTTGCTTATCATGTTTATTCCATTTAGTAATTGATGTAGATCTTCAGGATCTTCTGCTAGTAATACAGTATCATCAGCATATCTTAGGTTACTGACTATCATTCCATTAATGTTTATTCCTGGCATCTTTGTGATGTTTTTAAAGATTTTCTCATTGATTAGTTTAAGCAAGCTTGGTGATAGAATTTGTGTCACTGTTAAAATATTTACATATTTATATATGACCTGCTTCAAAAATGTATTTACACATCTACCATTTTATGTGAAAAGATAGTGCAGCATTGCTTGATTCTGGTCACAACTTTCATTATAAAAGTCCTGTTGGTCATAAAGAAATATGATCACTAACATCATTATTCCTCCATATATCAAAAGCGATGATGAGTTTAATTTGTACATGTTTACTAGTGTTATGTTTATGTACAATGTTTAAACATTTAAAGAAAAATATTATAATTGTTGACAGATATTTATATGGACTATTTACAAACATTTACATATATAATTGCTCACAAAGGCCTGTTATAAACATTTTACAATTTTTTTCATGTTTACTGAGGGGTCATTCACATTACTAAGAACTACAACAAGCTATGCTACTTCAACGCTCGGGACTGTGAGGCTATAGCAGGCATTGGCTTAGATTTTCTAGCACAAAATTGCTCAAAACTTTGCCCGTTGGACATAAGCAGATGTGACATAACAGATGATGGACTGTATGCCTTATCTATGCACTGTCCAAATCTGCATAAACTTGAGATGAAGTCATGTGATGCAACATCAGAAAAGGAATAGCGATGATTTGTTATTAGGTTCTCTTCATTTCAGCAGTTGCATGTCCAGGATTGTTGTCTGTCCCCTGATGCATATGCTATGGTTAGAAAGTACTGCAAGAGAGCCATCACAGAACAAAAAAATCCAACAATTCTATAAAGCAACTTTTTATATTAATTTTGTTTTTTTTAGTTATGTCCAACTTTTGTAATAGATGAGGATGTTGTAAAAGAGTAACGAGGGTATTCTAAAAGACTAAAGGAATATTCTGAAAGACTAACAGGGATATTCTAAAAGAGTAATCCAGATGTTCTAAAAGAGTAATGTGGTTGTTCTACAAAAAAAGTATCCAGGGTATTCTAAAAGAGTAATGGGAATGTTATAAAAGAGGCCAAATCAAAAATGAAAGCTAATTTCCAACATCAGGAGACATTCATCACTTGGGTTCATGTCAAGAGAAGGGAACAACTGGGATATTTTGTGACAATTGGGATATTTTGTGACAGCTGGGATGTTTTGTGACAGTGTGGATATTTTGTGACAGCTGGGATGTTTTATTACAGCTGTGTTTTGTTGCAGCTGGGATATTTTGTGACAGCTGGGAAGTTTTGTTGCAGCTGGGAAGTTTTGTTGCAGCTGGGAAGTTTTGTTGCAGCTGGGATGTTTTGTTGCAGTTTTGATATTTTGTTACAGCTGTAACATTTTTGACAACTGCACATTATGTTATAGCTGAGATATTTCGTGACAGCTGGGATATTTTGTTACAGCTGTAACATTTTTGGCAACTGTACTTTATGTTATAGCTGAGATGTCACATATTTTGTGACAACTGAGATAGTTTAACTGTGGTATTTTGTTACTGCTGTGATGTTTCATGACAACTGAGATATTTTGTTACAAATTTAATATTTTGTGACAACTTTGATATTTTGTAACAGCTGGCATATTTTGTGACAGCTGAGATATTTTGTTACTGCTGCATTTTTTGTGTAATCTGGGATATTTTGTGACAGCTGGGCTATTTTGTGACAATTGTGATATTTTGTTATAACTGTAACATTCTGTAACAAATTAGACATTTTATGATAATTTAGGTATTTTTTGACAGCTGGGATTATTTGTGACAGCTGGGATATTTTGTGACAGGTGGGATATTGTAATAACAGGGATATTTTGCTACTGCTGTGATATTTTGTTACTGCTATGACAATTTGAGACAGCTGGATGATTTTGTGATAGCTGAGATATTTTGTGATAGCTATATATTTTGTTACTGTTTGATAATTTGTTACTTCAGGGATTTTTTGTGACATCTGGGATATTTTATGACATCTGATAAATTTAATAACTGAGAAATTTTATAAGTGAGATATTTTGTGACAGCTGTGATATTTTGTGACAAATTATATATTCTGTGACAGCTGAGATATATTTTTGCAGCTGGGATATTTTGTGTGAACTGAGATATATTTTGACTGCTGGAATATATTTTATTACATCAGGAATATTTTGGTACAGCTGATATATTTTGTGACAGTCGGGATATTTTGTTACTGCTGTAATATTTTATTACTGTTGTGACATTTTGTGACAGCTGATATATTTTGACAGCTGGAATATTTTTTTACCACTGTGATACTTTGTTGCATGTGGGATATTTTCTGACACCTGAAATATTGTGTTACATCTTTGATATTTTTTCACAACTGAGATATTTTGTGACAATTCAGATATTTTATGTCAGCTAGGATATTTTGTGACAGGTGGGGTATTTTATTACTGCTGGGATATTTATGTGACATCTGGGATATTTTGTGATAACTAAGATATTTTGTGACAGCTGGAAGACTTTGTGATAGCTGGGATATTTTGTGACAAATTCTATATTTTGTGACTGCTGGGATATTTTGTGTGAGCTGATATATATTTTGACTGCTGGAGTATTTTTTTTACAGCTGGGATATTGTACCAAAGCTAAAAGAGAGCTAATTTCCAATATTAGGAAGAAACAATCATTTTTTGGCCATGTAATGAGAAGGGAATGACTGAAATATATTGTAACAACTGGAAAAATTGAGGGACGAAGAGATAAAAGGGAAGCAAAGAGAGAAAATACCAGACAGCTTAAGAGGATAGCTTGGCAGAAGGTCAACAACAGAAATGATAAAGAACTGGCGAGATCGAAAGTTGTGGAGAGACATGATCACCTACGCTAGTAGGCCCTGTACTTGATGATGATGATAATTGTGCTAGTAATGGTATTTTTTATGATAAATTGTATATTTTGTGACAGCTGGGATATATTGTTATATTTGAAAGATTTTGTAATAGCTGGGATATTTTGTTACTGCTGGGACATTTTGTGACAACTGAAATATTTAGTAAAAGATGGAATATTTTATTAAGACTGGGATACTCTGTTGCATCTGGGATATTTTCTGACAACTGAGATATTTTGTGACAGCTGGGATATTTTGTAACAGCTAGGATATTTTGTGACAACTGAGATATTTTGTTACAACTTTAGTATTTTATGACAACTTTGATATTTTGTAACAGCTGGCATATTTTGAGAGAACTATGATTTTTTTGAGAGCACTGTGATATTTTGTGACAGCTGGGATATTTTGTTACTTTTGAGGTATTTTGTGACATCTGGGATATTTTGTGATAACATATTTTTTGACAAATGAGATATTTTTTTACAGCTGGGATATTTTGTGTGAACTGAGATATATTTTGACTGCTGGAATCTATTTTATTACATCTGTGATATTTTGGTACAGCTGGTATATTGTATGACAACTTGTATATTTTTGGATATTTAGGATATTTTGTGACAGCTGGGATATTTTGTTACTGCTGGATCATTTTGTTATTGCCGTGCCGTTTTGTGGCAACAGAAATATTTTGTAACAGCTGGAAAATTTTGTTATGACTGGGATACTCTGTTACAGCTGGGATATTTTGTGACAGCTGGGATATTTTGTGACAGCTGAGATTTTGTTTTAACTTTAGCATTTTATGACAACTTTAGTATTTTATGACAACTTTAGTATTTTATGACAACTTTAGTATTTTATGACAACTTTAGTATTTTATGACAACTTTAGTATTTTATGACAACTTTAGTATTTTATGACAACTTTGATATTTTGTAACAGCTGGCATATTTTGTGAGAACTATTTTTTGTGACAGCAGTGATATATGGTGACAGCTATGATATTTTGTGACAGCTGGGATATTTTGCTATTGCTTGGGTATTTTGTGACATCTAGAATATTTTGTGATAACTGAGATATTTTGTGACAGGTGTAATATTTTGTGACAGCTGACCTATTTTGTGACAAATTAGATATTTTGTTACAGCTGGCATATTGTGAAAACTATGATATTTTGTGACAGCTTTGATATTTTGTGACAGCTTTATTTTGTGACAACTTTTATATTTTGTGACAGCTATGATATTTTGTGACAGCTGGGACATTTTGTTATTGCTGGGGTATTTTATGCCATCTTGAATATTTTGTGATAACATATATTTTATGACAACTGAGATATTTTGTTACAACTGAGATATTTTGTGAAAAGCTTTGATATTTTGAAACAGCTGGCATATTTTGTGAAAACTATATTTTGTGAGAGCTATGATATTTTGTGGCAGCTGGGATATTTTGTTATTGCAGGGGTATTTTGTGACATCTAGAATATTTTGGGATAACTGAGATATTTTGTGACAGCTGGAACATTTTGTGATAGCTGGCCTATTTTGTGACAAATGAGTAATTTTGTTACAGCTGGAATATTTTGTGAAAACTATACTTTGTGACAGCTGGGATATTTTGTTACTGCTGAGGTATTTTGTTATTGCTGTGCCATTTTGAGACATCTGCATGATTTTGTGATAACATATTTTGTGACAGGTGGAATATTTTGTGATAGCTAGCATACTTTTTGACAAATATTTTTTTACAGCTGGGATATTTTATGTGAACTGAGATATATTTTATTACATCTGGCATATTTGGTACAGCTGGTATATTTTATGACATCTTGTATTTTTTTGGATAGTTGGGATATTTTGTAACAGCTGGAATATTTTGTTACTGCTGGGTCATTTTATTTTTGCTGTGCCATTTTCTGACAACAGAAATATTTTGTAACAGCTGGGATATTTTCTGACAACTGAGATATTTTGTTACAGCTGGGATATTTTGTGACAGCTGGGATATTTTATGACAACTAAAATATTTTGTGACAGTTGGGATATTTTATGACAGCTGGGATATTTTGTGACAGCTGAGATATTTTGTGACAGCTGGGATATTTTGTGACTGCTGGGATATTTTGTTACAACTTTAATATTTTGTGACAACTTTGATATTTTGTGACAATTTTTATATTTTGTAACAGCTGGCATTTTTTGTGAAAACTATTATATTTTGTGACAGCTATGATATTTTGTGACATCTAGAATATTTTGTAATAACTGAGATATTTTGTGACAGCTGGAATATTTTGTGATAACTGGGGATTTTTTGTGTGACATGAGATATTTTATTACAGCTGGGATATTTTGTGTGAACTGAGATATATTTTGACTGCTGGAATATATTTTATTTCAGCTGGGATATTTTGGTACAGCTGGTATATTTTATGACAACTTGTATATTTTGTGACAGCTGGAATATTTTGTTACAGCTGGGATATTTTGTGACAACTGGTATATTTTATGACAGCTAGGATATTTTGTGACAGCTGAGATATTTTCTTGGAGTTGTGATATATTGTCACAGCTGTGATATTTTTATGACATCTAAGACAACTGAAAAAATTTTAGTAGTTAGCCATTAGAGCTGAAATAGAGAAAAGATGCAAGACAATTTCAGAAATGCTCTATTTGTTAGTCAAAATGAAAAAAAAAAAATACAGATATAAAAAATTATGGAGACACATGATCACCTACCCCAGCAAGCATGGTTAAAAAAAAAAAAAAGTAAGAGCCCCTGTCACGCCAAACAGCATATAGGAAATATGGTGTTAGTGACCGTACATTTTACAGACCTTCAGCACATGAGTTTTGGGGTAATGTGGTCAGTATTACGCCCGTGCCGCTTTACTTTCCCAGAAAAATATCTGGTACTCATTTAAGGCTGGGTGAACCCAGAAGCCGTTGGTTGGGATCAAACTCTACCTCTTGTCCTTTGTAGTCCAGTTCACTAACCACTGAGCTTTCATGGCTCCCCAGCAAGCATGGTACTTGGTATTAATAATGATGACAACTTTGCAGTAATAATCATCAACACAAAAATGTTGTGGCCACAAACTATATCTTTCCTCATTGGTTAAATCAAATGAGAGAGGAAAGAACTACCCTGCAACTCTGTGCCTCAGCTCTGTTCTGTTCTGTTTCTCTTCACCTGTATTTTACAGTTTTGATGGTAAAGAGTGTTCTTGACACGGGTCTGTAGTTTGCTTCATTTATAATTAGTAGTACGTTTCTTCTGCCTCTTCTTTCCTTCCTTATTTAATTTTCACATCTAGGTGAGAAATAGTTTACAGAGTTTTGCTCTTTGATTTTCTCTTCTGCTTTCACATTTATTTTTAGTATTCTGTCTATCCAACATATTTGAGTGGTATCCTCTTGGTTTTTGTTTTATAGCATTTGTTAATAACTGTATGGATTGTTTGGTTGTTTCTGTCTTGATTCATGGCCTATTGAATTCATTGTTTAATTATATATTCTTCTTTGGAGGTGTTCCCAGACCTAGTTCTTAGTTCTTCACTTCTGATTTTGTTTGTCAAACTGGCTCCCATGATTTATCTGACACATTTCACTTCTGTGGCATTTAACTTATTTTTCTTATTCTACCTTTCAGCTCCCTGTGAAGCATAGGTCTTCAACAAACACTTATCCATAGGGATTTGACTGGTACATTTTCATAATTCTATGTTAGTGATTTTGTCCTGCCATTTCCATTCTTTTATTCTGCGTTAGCATCCATTAATGAAAGTCTGTATCTTCGTGATTGTCAGTTTTGTTGCTCTCCATGTTTCACAGTCTTATTTTAAGACTAACTTAACATTGGAGTTGAACATTTTTATTTTAGTGTTTAACCTAATTTCTTTGGACTTCCAAATGTTTCCCAGTGGAAGAAATGCTCCTCTTGCTTTTGATATCCTTATTTTGGTATCATTTTCTGTTCCTCCCTCTTTGTCTATATTACTGCCAAGATATATGTAAGATTGTACGTCTAGTAGTGGTATTTCTCCTAATTTTATTTGGTTATTGCCAACTGCATTAATTCTAATAATTTTGTTCTTATCTCTATTTTCATTCCTATCTGTTGTGATCTCTCATCAAGTATGCTCATTTTATCTTGCATCTATTGATGTTTGTGTGATAGGAGAGCTATGTCATCAGCAAAGTCAAATTCATCAAGTAGCATGGTCAGTGACCACTGGATTCCATTTCTGTTGTTTTGAGTTATTTTCATAATCCGATCTAAGGCCAGTAGAAAGAGAAATGGAGATAGAAGGCATCCCTACCTTACTCCTGCTTTTATTTCAAATGCTTCTGTAAGCTGCCCTTCATGCACCACACTACATTTCATTTCTTCATACATTGTTCTTATCAGATTAATAAATTGTGCAGATTCCGTATTGACTCAGCAACTTCCAAAGCATTCCTCTGTCTAAACTCTGAAATGCATTTTCGTAATCTATGAATCCAATATACAGTGGGGACTGTAGTTCTAAACTTTGTTCAATTATTATACATAGGGTAGTTATTTGATCAGCACATGACCTGTTTTTCCTATAACCTGCTTATTCATCTCTCAAATGTTTCTCTATAGCATGTTTTAGTCTCTCCAGAATGATTCTGCTTAATATCTTTTGTGGCACTGATAGTAGCATAATTCCCCTATAATTTGTGCACTCCTGTAAACTTCCTTTCTTTGGTAGTTTGATCATATAACCTTCTTTCCAGTCTTTGGGTATTTCTTCCATCTCCCAAATTTTATCTAATAGATTATGTAACATCTTGGTAGAGGTGTTAATATCTGCTTGGATGGCTTCCGAAGGAATTTCATCTGGTCCTGTGGCTTTACCATCTTTTAATAGTTTGATGACTTTCATTATTTCTTCTTTGCTTGGTTTTTCCACAGTTAACGTGTAACTCTTCTTCTGCAGGTAGTATATCTGCAGGGTTATTTGAGCTCGGTCTGTTCAAAAGGTCTTCAAAGTGCTCATTCCATCTCTCCATTAGTTCCCTTATATTACTAAGCAAATTTCCTTTCTTATCTTTAATACAGGCATTTATCTGTTTGTATTTTCCACTTAATTTCTTTGCGCTGTTGTACAGTTCTTTCATATTCACTTTATTTGCTGCTTCATCTGCCTATTTAACTAATTCATCTATAAATTTCCTCATATCCCTTTTAATGCATCTTCTCACTTCTTTGATCACCTCTATGTAAGCTTCCTGTGTCTTGGCTTTATTACTTCTCATTTTGCTTTTATTTATATCTGCTTTCTCTTTCTTTCTTTAATTTTATCCAGGGTCTCTGCTGTCATCCATGCCTTATTCTAGCATTCTCTTTTCCCTCAGTGTTTCTTCGTATATCTCTTTCCATATATCTTTTACCTGTTTCCAATGATCTTCTATATTGATTGTATTTTCTAGTTGTTGGAGGACTTGGTATTTGCTTGATATTGTGACTGCAAATTTGTCTGTAATTCCTTGTTCTTTAAGAAATTATACATTGAAATACTTTCTGCCCTTATTTGTTGTAGTATCTTTTTAGTTTAAGTTTAAGTTTGGCTAGCAGAAGATAATGATCTGAAGCCACATCTGCTCCTCTATATACTTTTACATCCTGTAAGGATGACTTAAACTTATTATTAATACATATGTGGGCAATTTGATTCTCCATTATATGATCTGATGACACCCATGTAGCTTTATGTATTTTTATGTTGGGATATTGTTCCTCCTATGGTCATTTTATTAAGAGCCCAGAAGTTCACGAATATCTCTATTCTCATTTATATCTCCAAGTCCATGTTTTCCCATTATCTCTTTGATGCCTCTGTTGTCTGATCCTACTTTTGCATTTAGATCTCCCATCAAGATTATAATATCCTTGGCTTGTCATTCATCCATCTGACATTGCAACTGTTTATAGAATTCACCTTTAACTAAATCATCCTTATCATTGGTTGGTGCGTTGCATTGGATAATGTCTATTTTTACTTTGTTTTTTTTGTTGTTTTAAATGTTGCTCTCATTTGTCTTGGCCCTACTGCTTCCCATTCTATCAGTGTCTTCTGTGCATTCCTTGATAACGTTATGATAACTCCTTGAATATGTTGTGCTCCCAGTGTCCTGATGATAAAATCATCTCTCCTGTATTTAGTTTTATCCTTTCCATTCCTAGCCATCTTGTTTCAAACATTCCTAGAATATCTATTTTGTAATTTCTAATTTCTGTTGCTACCTGTGCAGCTTTATCATGTTCATTTAGGGTACGTACATTCCTGGTGCCAATTCTGGAGGATTTACTGGCAGACAAAAGGTGAGTCAGCAACCCGGACTCCTTATGGCTTTTTCTGTATTGCGTCATACATCTCTTAGACAGAGAGCCTTTATCTTACCATGTTAGTCTTGGTCTGCCTCTGCCTCTTTTACCTTGTATTTTCCCCTCTAGGATTACTTTTAGTAGGCTGTTCATCACATTTGTCACATTTCATCACAAAATCACATTTGTCCTGTTTGAATTGTGTTTAGTAGTTCTCTTTTCATTTTTAGTTTTATTACTTAGTCGTTTGTTTTCTTTTCCTTCCATCCAATTCTACCTATTCTTTTATATATCCACATTTCAAAGGCTTCAATTCTGTTCTGTTTTCTTGTCTAATGTCCATGTTTCTGCACCATATAGGAATATTGAGAAGTAGTAACATTTTGCTATTCTTAGTTTTAGCCCTGGTGTTACTTGTTTTGATGTTAGTATGTTTTTTATGGCATTAAAATTACTTTTTGCCATACCTATTCTTTTATTTCAGTTGTACATTTTCCATCACTGGTTATAGTATGTCCAAGGTAGTTGTATTTCTGAACTGCCTCCTGGTCTATTCCTTCAATTTTGATATCCATTTGTGGGTTTTGAGTATTTCCTTTGTTTATGATCATAGTTTTAGTCTTTTGATATTCATATCTAATCCATATATTCTGCTTATGTTTATTTCATTAAGTAATTGTTGTAGATCTTTAGGATTTTTTGCTAGTAGTACTGTATCATCAGCATATCTTAGGTTATTATCTTTCCATTAATTTGTAGGCCTGGCATCTCTATGATGTTTTAAAGATTTGCTCAGTGTATATATTGAACAAGCTTGGTGATAGAATGAATCCCTGTCTTACTCCTCTTTTTATATCAATGGGTGTAGAATTCTCTTTGTTATATTTTATTATTGCTGTTTGCTCCCAGTATAGATTACATATTAGTCGTATGTCCATGTCATCTAGATGTATCTCTTTTAGGCATTCTATAAGTTGTTTGTGGTGTACTCTATCAAAAGCTTTGGTGTAGTCTATGAAGCAGGCATATATTGGTTTGTTTACTTTTGTGTACTTTTTCAATTAATGTTCTCATGAAGAATATGGCTTCTTTTGTCCCGCTATTTTTCCTAAATCCAAATTGCTGCTCATCTAATTCAGTATTGATTTTATTTTGAATCCTTCCTTGTATAACTTTTAGCAAGATTTTTGTAACATGGCTCATTAGGCTTATTGTTTTAAAGTCACTGCATTCAACTGCACAATTTCTGCCACTAATTTCATTAATTATTTATTTGCCACTTATCAACTTGTTTAAATAATTTTTTTCTTATTTGAAATGTCACTGCACCATCTTATAGATCAACTTTTTAATTTTATTTTACTGTTTCATCTGATTGCTGTTGGATGTTCTTTTCTGTTTTTGCTGTTTCATCTAACTGCAGCTGGATGATCTTTTCTTTTTTTGCAAGTGGATGCTCTTTTCTGTTTCTGCTGATTCATCTGTTTGCTGTTGAATGCTGTTTTATTGTTTTGGCTTTGGATGCTATGTCAAAATTATTTAATTTCTTGTTTTTGAATGAAACTCAGAATTGGTCTGACATCTACTTTTCTTTTTAATATCTTTGCCATTGCATGTCATACCATTTTGTTACATTCAGCATTCTTCTGTGATGGTTCATTCTAGTGGTTGTAAATCTTTCTTTTGTAGTCCTATTTTCATAAAAAAAGGCATTTAAATAAAGTAAATTGAATACATTGAAAGAGGATTATCAGTTATAAATCTAATGTAATATTTAATAACATTGCTGATGAAGAATGATGCATCTGGACAACCACTTTCAAAATGTATGGCGGAATGTTTCTAAAACAAAGATCATGCCATCTTCCACATTTAGCCTGCTTCTTTTTGTTTTTGCTATTGCTTTTGTTTTAATATGAAGAGGCGTTGAAAATCAACTCCACAGAGATATGTTTGAGGAAATTGAAAGAAAAATATTTAGGGTGATCTTCTACTGTGTTAAAAGAGCACTTCAACCATTTCTCAATATTTCTTTATTGAAAGTCTGAGTCTGCTATTGAAACAACGGGACGCAGAATAAAAAATGCAATTTGATATTTAAGTTTATGTTATTGTGAACATCTCTTACTTGTAACATATAAATTTATTGTAATAATAATGCAGAATTTGTGTTATTGTCAATATCTCTTTGATTGTATCATATAAATTTATTGTAATAATGATGCAGAATTTGTATTTTATATTTGTTGAATGATTGAATCAAGGTGTGATGAGGCAGATATAGAAATGAAATATCTATAATGATCTCAAGGGGAACCCCTGATTAGTTTAACAGTTTTCTAATTTAAAAGAGTGTCATACATTTATTGAAAGACTGAAAGAAAGACAGATACAGGGGAAGAAAGAGATATTTGCCCCGGGGGAGGGGGTGGGGAGATAAAATAGAGAGAAATATAGTTATTGAATTATTTATTAAAAAATTTGATGATTAGAAAGTGAATATGTAATCTTTTTTGATATAGACACTATATGTATTTTTATGATTTTTCTACTAACTCATTATTTTCAAGCTTGGATTTGTTTGTCATGTCAAAAAGTGAATAAATATGGAGAAACAACCTATAGACCACATAGTTTCTTGCAGGATCAGCAACTCAAAATTGATCAAAACATCACTGTATTATTTCTATTGAGTTATATAGCAACAGTGTATGTCTATAGTGATTGAAACTTTGATATAGAAGACCTAATGCATTGTATTACCTTCTAGGACAGACAAGATGTACCCTTTCCAGTAAGAATCATGAAAATAAAAATTCACTCTAGTCATTTCATCACCAGGATCTAAGAGCCAATGGCTAAGATCAAACATACAATATTTGACTCTGCCCATCACCAGCTTTACTGTACCCACAAGCTGAATTTGTATTGCAGCCTAGTTCTGTGCTTTTTATCCCCCATACTTAACCATCAAAACTACACAAGAAAGGGTGTCAGGTTAAAAAAGAGGCAAATCATGGGTGGACTGAGCAGATGCCATCCAACAGGTCTGTGGGCTTACCAATATCAATGATGCCAAGGAGTGGGCACCGGTGCCTACGTCATACAAGGGGACATTCTCATGTATTGTCACACTCGACAGGAAATGTAGGGAACTGGACTCAGTCAAGGTCAAAATGAAGGTCAATGTTCTCATATGGGATAACACCAATGAGAAAGATGCAGTTATCTATACAGACAGATCTGTAAGACGACACCAAAGGAGTGTGTGGGCATTTACAGCATATTCAGCAGGCAGAATATTCAAGGAAAACAGTGGTGCATACATTATGACCATGAGTAGCATGACGAGGAGGTGATGGCAGTGACCAAGGCATTCATCTGGTTAGAGTCACAAGACTACACCCACGCCTGTATACTGAGTGATTCGATGAGCATAATAAGAAAAGTGGAGGTGGGATCTGTATGTACGCAATGGGTAGAGTCATTATGGAAGTCAAAAATACGTATGTAAGGTCACCTTTGTCTATGTCCCAAAATATACAGAAGTACGGGGAAATGAGTGGACAGATTGATGATGGTCAAACAATGGATCAGGTGAAAATTATCAATTCTTTCTAGCAAATGGGAAGGACACAGGACATCACTCCTTCGGATAAAAGAGATGGGAGTTAAGATGGGCACCACTAGAGAAGAGAAACTTAGTGGGCATATAAGAAGACTAATCAACCAACACAGAACTGTAATCGTCATTCGCTGGACATTGCGAGACTTGCTGAGGATGGGATCTAAGCACCTATGGACAAGTTCAGACTGCAATGATGATGACCCACTAATAACTCAATATCCACCAAAACCTATCCAAAATTTGCTGACATACAGTTTTGCAAGTGGTTACACTTTTAAGGATTGTTTGATTCTATTTATTTGTAAAATACATTTTTACCCACTTGTACAAAATATATCTTTGTTTTTAGAAGACAATTTGTTAAATTATTGAATAAATTTGTAACAGCCATTAATGTCATTCTACAACTTTACCATTCACAAACTAAAAAACTACTAGAATTTTTCACGAAAGAATATTCAACATCATAGACAATTGTTTATCACTGACACTTTAGTTAATTTGCTCATTTGTGTCTTTGCTAGAAGTTACAATACATTTCTTCTTATACATTCAAAATGATGAAGTCATATCTTAAAATATAAATACTTTTGTCATTACAAATTGAACATTGAATCCCCCAAAACTCTCAGATTTACCAATCTATGACCTCTTTGTTACAAGCATTAACTCCTAAAATATCATTCACACACACATATTTACATTATCTACACATTTTACATTTTGTATGTGGTCTCACAAATTGAAACCCCTTACACAAAATATCTTTTATAAGAATAAGGAGAATGAACTAGTATCAGGACATCTTCATACTTAAATGCTGTTGAATTTCCAAGATTAGAACCAAAATACCACTTTGATATAGCAATAAGCAGCTGTGCAATTTAAAATGTAAAATACTTTAATACCCAGTGAAGCTGTGCTGTATATTTGATTTTGCTCACTTCATTTTTCATGCCTTGACATGGGCAATCAATGAGGCCAACAATTATTGTTCATGCCTTGACATGGGCAATCAATGAGGCCAACAATTATTGTTCATGCCTTGACATGGGCAATCAATGAGGCCAACAATTCTTGTTCATGCCTTGACATGGGCAATCAATGAGGCCAACAATTCTTGTTCATGCCTTGACATGGGCAATTAATGAGGCCAACAATTATTGTTCATGCCTTGACATGGGCAATCAATGAGGCCAACAATTCTTGTTCATGCCTTGACATGGGCAATCAATAAGGCCAACAATTCTTGTTCATGAACTTTATTGTTGAATAGTTTCCTTCATGCTATTATGATGTCACATTATCTATGATTTTATTTATTTGTCAACCTATGTAATTTCTTGCAAGGAATTTTGTAAAAGATTATCAAAACTTTTAGACATATTTAATTTTGAAAGTAACAACATCCGTGTATGTTTATCTAGGGCAAATATATAATTTAACAAAAACAATTATTTGTTACAGACATCTGACAACCAGTTAGCACTCTTGTTAAATGTGATGTTCTGTGTTGTTACTAATGCTCTAAGAAATAAAGAATCTGTTTCATTAATTTGTTTTAACTATTGTTAATTTATTTCTTTATTACACAAAAGCATATATATCAGGTGCAAAGTAATATATGCAGTAATATATAAGTGCATATATATCACTTGTTAAAAGGTGAAATTGGCTCTTTTTACACAAAGAGCCCAGGGTTTGAGATTGGGTTCATCAGTCATCTCAGCTGAATAAAATAGATATGTGACCTGTAGTGAGGGAAGTAATGGCATAAAGAAGAAGATATACAATGCGACCAAGAGAGTGATGCACCTTTACTCCACACCTCAATGTTGGTAATACTTGTGTTTATGTGATGACTAAAAGAGTATGCTTCTTCTACATCCACCCCTAAAAGAAAGTTAAGTGAGTGTGGTTGTGTTGTGTTGTGTTGTGTTCTGGTTTGGAGTAAAATTCTGATATTTCCACTTTTGGCCCAACACTTCAGCGCCTCATTTCTCAGTACTGGATTGTCTTCCCTAACCATTTGTCCAGATTAGACTAGTTACTGGGTAAAGGCATCAAGATGCATAGAAATGTGAAGCTGCTGTAAAGCTGATTATAATAATGAAAATTTATAAAAAAAAGGTAAGTGGTATGGTAATAGCTTTATGTAGGTGAGAAACAAACCAAAAGTAGAACATTTCAGCCAAGAAGGCCTTCAGCTGCAACAATAAAGCTGTTAGTAAAGGCTGGCATAACCTTACACAAAAAACATTTTCTTAAAATAAAAGATTACTTACTGACTTATGCTCATGCACCACCAAGAATTGTGAGGAGCTGCAATATTTTTGTCCTGAGTCTAAGTGTATTGTATTTGACAGTTATTAACCTTTACTGCTGGGTTTTCTGTGACATTGTCTATCTGTATGACTTTTGGTCTTCCTTGAGCCTTGAAACCAGTCAATCAACTCTTGCAGGTACACAGCAAGTTACTGGTTCAGTGGTTTAATGCATACAATCCAAAATTTGTTTTTGTCTCTATGCATTTAGTGCTAGTTGTGATTTCAACAGTTCACCTGAATTTCACCGTTTCTTATTCTGTATTTTACAGTAAAAAAATAATGGTTGTCATTTCACATGTTGTGATCTTTCTTTCTAATATGCCTACCTTTAATATAGGACAATGTTTGACATAGTTAAATTAATAGAGTACTTGCAACTAAACCCGTGTTAAGTCAAATGTAAGACACTTATTACAGCATTTGAAAAGCTAAATTTTAATGCAGTTTACCATTAATACAGTACTTCAAACTAAAATTTAATCTTTGGAAATATAAGACCATTAATACAGTATTGCATCTAAACTTTAATTTTTGAAAATTTATGACCATTAATAAAGTACTTCAAACTAAACTTTTAAATCTTTGAAAATTTAACAGCGTTAATACATTACCGCAAACTATAACTTTAATCGTAAATTTAAGACAGTTAATACAGTACCTTCAAACTAAACTTTAATGATTGTAAATTTAAGACCGTTAATACAGTGATTGCAACTAAAACTTTGACAAAGGGGAATTCATGTTAGTTAAAACACAATCCATATCAAACGTCAGCAAATATCTGTATGATACTTTCTCTTGTACAGTTCACTCAGAGGCAGGACTTAGTGAATGGTTTCAGATTGATAAAATGGTTGAAGCAAGAGTGTACTTCATCTCCCTTGTTTTATGGAACTGCCATCGACTTCATACAGCAGTGATGCTTTACAGGTTCCAAAGGCATTGAATAGTTACTTGAGTCTCATATAGAGGACTTGACCTTGTAGACATAATAATTCTTATCAGTAGTTACGTGAAAATAGTATTAAAAAAAACAAATGTCCTATCATCAATTGGTAGCAGAATATTTACTGCTGCTTCACTCCCAAGTTAGAGACCTGATTATCCTCACTGATGGCTTGGCCGCAAGAGATGTTCGGAGTGGTTGGTATTTTGTTGTTTAATCTAATGGAAATATGATAGATAAAGGGGTAGAAGCCCACAAGACTATAACCTCCAGCAAATTTATGGAGATTGTGGCTTGACGGGAGCTATCACTTAGCTGGTTAAGAGACCAACTACATATGTGGTCTTCGTGATTGATTTGACTGATTAAGGATGTCTCGTCGGATTGACAAGAACACACTCCACATGTCTCTTGTTCGCAACCAAGATTGGATATACTCTAATGGACACTCGGATGTTCGTGGCAATGAAATAACCGAGAAGTTGGCGGGGTCTGCAATTACGCAAGAAATATTAGAAAATTGACATGTATCACATAATGGTGGCTTTAAAAGAACACCTGTCCCAGGATGGCTACAAGAAAGCTGAGGATAACCCATGGATCAAAAGAATGGTGGAACACGGCGTCATGAAGGACGAAAGCAGGAAGGAACCCAACACAATCAATCAATACAGGACATGAACCATCAGTGGATGAACATTTTTATGGTTGTTGGAACGGGCGGCAGAGCAGATATGGGAATGCCCTGACTTCGGTGACGCCAGTTCGTACTAAAGACTAACATAATATGACTTGGAATCAACCACGAAAATTAAATAAATCCGAATAAAAATGAACCTAGAAGAAATAGCATTTGATGAAATAAATCACTAGGTGTAACTCAGAAGCTGCATAGATCAAGAAGAAGACACAAATACATGCATTAGAATCGGACGAGTAAAAGCAGCAATGACTTTCGAAAACTAGGGACAATATGGAAATCAAAATTACTCAGCACAAAAACAAAGCTTAGAATTTTCAAAACAAATGTAGTGTTCACCCTTACTTATGTATACGATAGCTGAAAAAAAATGAAAGTACATGTATTAAGAAATATGAAAGAAAGATAATTCTCAAAACCTCGCATAATAATAAAACGCCTGGGACAGACAGACTCACTGCAGAGTTCTATAAACATTTTTTACCCTTTATAGGAACACTCCTGCTGAAGGTTTTTAAGGATTCCTTCCACAAAGGACATCTACCTCCGAGGATCAGCGTGTCATACATCTCCTTACTTCTGAAGAATAATATAGAGAAGACACAAGTAACAAACTACAGACCTATAACGCTGCTCAACGTAGACTATAAAATACTGACTAAGTCCCTGACGAATAAGCTAAAGCCGTTCATGTTCTCACTCGTCCCAGAAGACCAGCAATGCAGCATCCAAGGCTAAAAAATAAAAACAACCACTTCATACGATACATCATCACCTACACACATACAAGAAACATACCTTCATCGATTCTGTCCTTGGACCAGGAAAAGGCTTTTGACAGGGCGTCGTACACTCCTACTTACAGAAAATGCTGCGCAACTGCAATATGGGAGACAACTTTCGACGATGCATCAACATCCTGCACTCCAGACCTGAATGCCCTGTCCTGCTTAATCGCACATTCACGGATTCCTTCACACTAACCAGGTCCGTCAAACAAGGATGCCCTTGACTCCGCTGCTCTACCTCGTAGTCTTAGAGCCGCTAATCGAGCAGAAAAGACAACTCCGTCAGCTGTAAATATATATCAGGAGGACAACAAAAGCTCAAGCATACGCCGACGACACCATCTTCTTCCCCACTAGCGACCGCTCAATAACCAAGTGAGATGTGTGTACATATATCCTTATACATATTTGTGTGTGTGTGTGTTGCTGTTTGTTGTTTCAACTGAAGGCCTACTTGGCCGAAACGTCGACTTTTGTTTTGTTAGTTCTGTGAATGTATTGAGGATGCTGTCTATTGATCTAGTGTTTGATGGAAAGATGACAGTGACGTCAGCATACGCTAACAATGTCTGCTCTCCTTTCCCTGACATGAATGTGCCCTTTATGGAACTATCGCGTCTGATACTCTCAAGGAACGGTTCTATGGTCAGCGCGTAAAGTAGAAGAGAGAGGGAACACCCCTGTTGAACCGATCTAGTTAGCCTGAATATCTCTGTGAATGAATGGTTCACTAGAACTTTACTTTGAGGTCTAGAATAAAAGATGTGTATCCACTGTATGAAGCGTCCTCCTATGTTGTTGTTCTGTAGTGTTTTGTGGGGGTAGGACTGAGCTTCTCTGGAAGACTGTTTCTTGGTCGAGAGATAGGATGGAAGACTGGCTATCTTTGTCATGAGAGTACTTTATAGTGTCATGTAATACTTTATAAAGTGTGTGTGATGGTGAATGTTTCTCTCTTGTACATTACACTGTTGGCCTTTATGAAGGAGTGTTGTCATGAAAGGTTTGAGTTTGTTCATGCTTTTATTAGAATGGTGTAGTGTGTGTAAGTAGGGAAATGGGGGTGTAGTTTTTAAGAAGCTACTTGTCTGTGTTGTCTTTCCGGTGTAATGTTATGTAAGACATATTTAGGCTTGGAGTAAGTTATTTCTTTGTGAATGAGTCTGTGTACATTCTGAGAAGAAGAGAGCATAAGAGAAGAAAGAAACGTTGCAAGAATTATATTGTGAGGCCGTCATGCGCCAGAGATTTGTACTTCTGCACTTGTTGTACTGCCTCTATTTTGTCAGCTAGTGTGAGTTCTGCGTAAAGTTTTTCCCAGTTGGCGTCTGGTAGTATCCTTGAGTATTGCTGTAATTTGTCTCGTATGTGTGAATGTGAACAAGATTTTAAGCTGCTTTCATTTTCATATTAGCATTATTGTCTGCTTCGTTCTTAATAGTAGGATTTTAAAATGTATTTCTTTTCATACTAGGATTTTAAACTGCTTTTTTCTTCATGCTAGTAATTATAAATTGTCTCTCTGGTCATTCTATGATTTTCAAAAGGTTAACTTTTGAAGCTAGAAATGTAAACTTTCTCAACTCTCTTAACTCATACATGTAAATCTCCGTCTATTACTGCTAAAATGTTAACTGCCTCTCATTCATTCTCTTTCTTCTATCTATATCTTAATGTCTAATATATATAACTGCATCTCTCTTTTTCGCTCTCTCTCTCTCTCTCTCTCTCTCTATATATATATATATATATATATTTATATTTATATAACTTAAAGTTAGGATTTTAAACTTCACTCTCCTTCTTCCAGTGACATGAATTTCGTGCAGTTGTATATCTCCAACTCCCCTACTTTTTATACAACAAATTTGAAATTTCAACTGCACAGTATTTTCCTTGTGTTATTGATACCTCTCTCTAACAAATTATCTCTTCTAGACTCTACAGTGAAGTGATGATACTACGTCGGTTACTTTATGTAAATTAACTTCTTTTGCACCTGTAATGAATAAAAATGCTAAGAAACTTTAATCAGTCGATTATCAACTAAGAAATGCAATAATTCTTTGAAGAATATATATTTAAACGTTGCATAATATTTACATGCACGGTTAGTTCTAGCATATCAAACTTAAATGCAAAAAAGTAATCTACCGTTGAATTGTTAATGAAAAATGTTAATATAAACATATAAGCATTAGAAACTAAAACATTATCTTGCTTCATTAAAAGGGAAGCAACTCCTGTTAAATTAATAGTTAAGAATTCTTTAAACGTCGATATATTGTAATTGTAAATTGTCCAAAGTTGTATTCATATGCATATAGTTTCCTAGAAAATAATTTTCTTATAAAATTTGCAAAGTCTTTGAAATTTTCTGTAAGAAATTGCAAATCATAAAGTATCAAATTAAAAGAAATGTGCTTTCTTTAATTTGTGGTTGCAAATATTAATTAATTATAATTTCTCTCAAAAATTAAAAGTTATCTTCCTTTGCTCACAGAAAAGTCAACTTCTGTCTTAAATAAAACGAGGCTATATAAAGTCCGGTGCAGGAACATATTTTTGAAATTACGTGAAATTGTATATTAAATTGGTGTTATTCATCTAGATACTACTGCTGTTGGCTGGCTTGTATTAGGTAAAGAAGCTGTTCACGCGAAGAAGCTGTGTTTACAGCATGTGTTCAAAATATCCAGCACAGGCCTCAAGATATTCTGAGACTTGTCTCTTACTATTTTCTAAAACCTTCCTGATCTATATATATATCTTTCATTCGAATGAAATATTGTTTATATCTGCAATGTTTTTTCTTGTTTAAATGTTACCGTCTTTTGTCATTTTTGCAGTGGTCCATATAGTTTTGTCTGTAGTGTTGTATCAATGGGATATGTGGACTTTACTCAGTCTACTATATTCAGTACATTCTTGAAATATACGTTCCGCCTGTGCCTGTCCACATGTACATGTAGTTGAGTTACCGATCTTGAATTGTGTATACAGGTGACTGTCAATTGTGCCGGGTTCTAATTGCGTATAATGATAATATGTTCGCATCATTTCATATTATGGAGGCGAAGGCGCGCCCCACCCAGCACCAGAGCTGGAAGTTGTCAGTGACTCACAACTGATGGCTTGCGCCAGGATCGGTGAACCAGAACCATCCAGACCCTGCTACACCTCTTCGTGGTGCCTCTAGAAACAGACTAACCTGTCTAGTCTGGCCAAGCGAGCAGGGATCGAAGTGGGAAGACGAACCCGGTACACAAAAAAGCGTCGGCTGAAATCGGATGTGTTGGGCCGAAAGGCGCAGATATCACAGTGTTACACTGCAAACTTCAACACAACGTAACTACGTCCACTTAACGTCCTTTTAAGGGCGTATGACGAGGAGGAAGTCTACGGTTCGTATCCGTTAGAATACCTCAAATCATCGGGCGAACGCATCATCATCACCATCATCATTTCATATTATGAAAAGTATTTCGATTTGGGGCATGTTGTCTCCTGATTAATTTGATTATCTGTTTCAAATGACGGTATGTGACCGGCGCATCTGATTGTGTGCCTGTTGCACCTTCTTTTGAAAGCTGATCTGCTGTCTAGTTTCCTGGTATTCCATAGTGAGATGGGATCCACTGCAGAGCAATCCTGTGGTGTTTGCAGAGTTCAGTCAATAAAGTTTGCAGATGTAGCAACTTTTTTTGGATTGCAGTGCCTGGAGCACTGATCTTGCATCTGTCAAAAACTCTACAGGCTGTGGGCTAAGATTACTTTTCAGCAGGTTTTCTGTTGCCAACATTATTGCTCGCATTTCTGCATCGTAATTGTGACAATATTTCCCGGTTGCTATCTTATTCATTTGTAATGTAATTGTCTATCTCTATTTTCATAACAGGAGTTTACGATGCTTACACTTTCATATTAGCATTATTAACTGTTTCTTTCTTAATATTAGACTTTTTAACTCTATCTCTTTTCATACTAAGATTTTAAACTGTTTTTATCTTCATGCTAGTATTTTAAATTGTCTCTCTGGTCATTCTAGGATTTTCAAAAGTTAACTTTTTGATGCTAGAAATTTAAACTCTCTCAACTCTCTTAACTCCTACATTTTACTCTTTATCTATTACTGCTAGAAATGTAAACTGCTTCTCTCTCATTCTCTCTTTCTCTCTCTCTCTCTCTTTCTTCAATCTGTATCTAACTGTTTGATATATATATATATATATATATATATATATATATATATAACTGTATCTATCTTTTTCGCTCTCTCTCTCTCGCCTAATGTTAGGATTTTAAACTGCCTCTCTCACTCTCCCAGCGAAATGAATTATGTGCAATTGTCTATCTCCAACTCCCCTCCCTTTTTCTACTAGAATTTTGCAATTTCAACTTCATAGTATATTCCTTGTGCTATTGATAACTCCTTCTCTCTCTCTCTCTCTCTCTCTCTCTCTAACATTATCTCTTCTAGATACTACAGTGAAATGATGAGATGGCATTAGTTAGTTTTTGTAAATTAAATCCATTTGCATCTGTTATCTATAAAAAATTTTACAAAAATGTATACAGTTGATTATCAGCTAAGAAATATAACAATTCTTTGAAGAATATATATTTAAATGTTGCATAATATTTACAGGCGCGGTTCGTACTATCATAACTAACTTAAATGCAAAAAAATGTTCTACCGTTGAATTGTTGATGAAATTGTTAATATATAATCAGCTTAAGAAATTAAATGTTATCTTGTTATATTAAAAGAGAAACAAATCCTGTTAGATTAATGGTAACAAATTCTCTATATGGATATGTTGTAAATTATCTCAAGTATTATTCATATGCATATCGCTTTCCACAAAAATAGTTTTCAAATAAACTCTGCATATTCCTGATACAATCTATATGAAATGACAATTATTAATGTATCACACTAAAAAAAAAATGTATCGTTACTTAATTTATAGTTGAAGATAGCAATTATTTATTATTTATTTTTAAATCAAAAATTATCTTCCTTAAGTAACAGAAATTTGTGTTATTAATATACATACTACTGCTGTTGGCTGGCTTGTATTGGGTAAAAAGTTGTTCACACGATGGAGCTGTGTTCACAGTTTGTGTTCAAAATATCCACTGCAGGACTTAAGACATTCTGAGACTTGTCTCTTACTATTTTCGAAAACCTTCTTGATCTATATATCTATCTTTCGTTCGCCTGAAGTGTTGTCTATAACTGCACTGTCGTTTCCTGTATAAATGTTACCGTCTTTTGTCATTCTTGCAGTGGTGCATATAGTTTTATCTGTATTATTGTATTAATGGTTTAAGTGGACTTTCCTCAGTCTACTATATTCAGTGCATTCTTTAAATATGCGTTCCGCTGTCTGGGGGCGCCTGTCCACATGTGCATGTAGCTGAGGTACCGATCTTGAATTTTGTAGGCACGTGACTGTGGAGTCAATTGTGTCTTGTTCTAATGCGTATAATGATAACGTGTTCCCATCTATTCATATTATGAAACTTATCCTGATTTGGAGCATTTGATCTTCTGATTGATTTGATTATCTGTTTCTTCTGATGGTATGTAACCGGTGCATCTGGTTGTGTGCCTGTTGATGACAGATTTGCAAGCTGATCTGATTTCTCATTTCCTGGTATTCCATAGTGAGATGATATCCACTACAGGGCAGTCATGTGGTGTTTGTAGAGTTCAGTCAATAAAGTTTGCAGATGTAGCAACTTTCTGGATTGCAGTGCCTGGAGCACTGATCTTGCATCTGCCAAAAACTGTACAGGCTGTGGGTTATATTACTGTTCAGCAGGTTTCTATTGCCAACTTTATTGTTTGGCATTTCTGCATCGTAATTGTGATAATATTTCCCTGTTGCTATCTTGTCCATATCCCTAGTGTTATTTTTTAGGTACTCTATGTAGACCCCTGCTCCCCCTTTCTTTTCTATACAATGATCGAGTCACCGCACAGAGACACTATAAACACTCTATATAACACTTGTTACTACAAGTTTGATAAACTATTCAGAACTTGATTCTCAATTTAAAACATGAAAAAGAATGACTGTCTCTCTATTTTAATGCTTAAGATGTAATTGTCTATCACTATTTTCATAACAGGATTTTAAGCTGCTTTCATTTTCATATTAGCATTATTAACTGTTTCTTTCTTTATAGTAGGACTTTTAAATGTATCTCTTTTTATACCTAGATTTTAAACTGCTTTTATCTTCATGTTAGTATTTTACATTGTCTCTCTGGTCATTCTATGATTTTCAAAAGGTTAACTTTTGATGCTAGAAATATAAACTCTCTCAACTCTCTTAACTTCTACATTTTAATTTCTATTACTGCTATAAATTTAAAATGTCTATCTCTCATTCTCATTCTTCTATCTATATCTTAATGTTTAATAAATATAACTGCATCTCTCTTTTTCGCACTTTCTCTCTCTTAATGTTAGACTTTTAAACTGCCACTCTCCCTCTCCAGTGACATGAATTATGTGCAATTGCCAATCTCCAACTCCTCTCATTTTTTCTACTAGAATTTTGACATTTCAACTGCATAGTATTTTCCTTGTGTTATTGATACCTCTCTCTCTCTCTAACATTATCTCTTCTAGACTCTATAGTGAAGTGACGTGACGGCATCAGCTAATTTTTGTAAATTACCTTCTTGTCCAACTATAATGTATAAAAATGCATAGAAACTTTAATCACTTGATTATAAGCTAAGAAATATAATAATTCTTTAAAGAATATATATTTAAATGTTGCATAATATTTACAGGCACGGTTAGTTCTCACATATCAAACTTAAATGTTAAAAAACTAATCTACCGTTAAATTGTTGATGAAAAATGTTAATATAAACATATAAGCATTAGAAAATTAAACATAATCTTGCTTTATTAAAAGGGAAACAACTCCTGTTAAATTAATAGTTAAGATTTCTTTATACGTCGATATATTGTAATTGTAAATTGTCCAAAGTTGTATTCATATGCATATAGTTTCCTAGAAAATAATTTTCTTATAAAATTTGCAAGTCCTTGACATATTCTGTAAGAAATTGCAAATCATAAAGTATCAAATTAAAAGAAATGTGTTTTCATTAATTTGTGGTTACAAATATTAATTAATTATAATTTCTCTCAAAAATTAAAAGTTATCTTCCTTTGCTCACAGAAAAGTCAACTTCTGTCATAAATAAAACGAGGATATATAAAGTCCGGTGCAGGAACATATTTTTGAAATTACGTGAAATTGTATATTAAATTGGTGTTATTCATCTAGATACTACTGCTGTTGGCTGGCTTGTATTAGGTAAAGAAGCTGTTCACGCGAAGAAGCTGTGTTTACAGCATGTGTTCAAAATATCCAGCACAGGCCTCAAGATATTCTGAGACTTGTCTCTTACTATTTTCTAAAACCTTCCTGATCTATATATCTATCTTTCATTCGAATGAAATATTGTTTATATCTGCAATGTTTTTTCTTGTATAAATGTTACCGTCTTTTGTCATTTTTGCAGTGGTCCATATAGTTTTGTCTGTAGTGTTGTATCAATGGGATATGTGGACTTTACTCAGTCTACTATATTCAGTACATTCTTGAAATATACGTTCCGCCTGTGCCTGTCCACATGTACATGTAGTTGAGTTACCGATCTTGAATTGTGTATACAGGTGACTGTCAATTGTGCCGGGTTCTAATTGCGTATAATGATAATATGTTCGCATCATTTCATATTATGGAGGCGAAGGCGCGCCCCACCCAGCACCAGAGCTGGAAGTTGTCAGTGACTCACAACTGATGGCTTGCGCCAGGATCGGTGAACCAGAACCATCCAGACCCTGCTACACCTCTTCGTGGTGCCTCTAGAAACAGACTAACCTGTCTAGTCTGGCCAAGCGAGCAGGGATCGAAGTGGGAAGACGAACCCGGTACACAAAAAAGCGTCGGCTGAAATCGGATGTGTTGGGCCGAAAGGCGCAGATATCACAGTGTTACACTGCAAACTTCAACACAACGTAACTACGTCCACTTAACGTCCTTTTAAGGGCGGATGACGAGGAGGAAGTCTACGGTTCGTATCCGTTAGAATACCTCAAATCATCGGGCGAACGCATCATCATCACCATCATCATTTCATATTATGAAAAGTATTTCGATTTGGGGCATGTTGTCTCCTGATTAATTTGATTATCTGTTTCAAATGACGGTATGTGACCGGCGCATCTGATTGTGTGCCTGTTGCACCTTCTTTTGAAAGCTGATCTGCTGTCTAGTTTCCTGGTATTCCATAGTGAGATGGGATCCACTGCAGAGCAATCCTGTGGTGTTTGCAGAGTTCAGTCAATAAAGTTTGCAGATGTAGCAACTTTTTGGATTGCAGTGCCTGGAGCACTGATCTTGCATCTGTCAAAAACTCTACAGGCTGTGGGCTAAGATTACTTTTCAGCAGGATTTCTGTTGCCAACATTATTGCTCGCATTTCTGCATCGTAATTGTGACAATATTTCCCGGTTGCTATCTTATTCATTTGTAATGTAATTCTCTATCTCTATTTTCATAACAGGAGTTTACGATGCTTACACTTTCATATTATCATTATTAACTGTTTCTTTCTTAATATTAGACTTTTTAACTCTATCTCTATTCATACTAATATTTTAAACTGTTTTTATCTTCATGCTAGTATTTTAAATTGTCTCTCTGGTCATTCTAGGATTTTCAAAAGTTAACTTTTTGATGCTAGAAATTTAAACTCTCTCAACTCTCTTAACTCCTACATTTTACTCTTTATCTATTACTGCTAGAAATTTAAACTGCTTCTCTCTCATTCTCTCTTTCTCTCTCTCTCTCTTTCTTCAATCTATATCTAACTGTTTGATATATATATATATATATATATATATATAACTGTATCTCTCTTTTTCGCTCTCTCTCTCGCCTAATGTTAGGATTTTAAACTGCGTCTCTCACTCTCCCAGTGAAATGAATTATGTGCAATTGTCTATCTCCAACTCCCCTCCCTTTTTCTACTAGAATGTTGCAATTTCAACTTCATAGTATATTCCTTGTGCTATTGATAACTCCTTCTCTCTCTCTCTCTAACATTATCACTTCTAGATACTACAGTGAAATGATGAGACGGCATTAGTTAGTTTTTGTAAATTAAATCCTTTTGCATCTATTATCTATAAAAATTTGTACAAAAATTTATACAGTTGACTATCAGCTAAGAAATTTAACAATTCTTTGAAGAATATATATTTAAATGTTGCATAATATTTACAGGCGCGGTTCGTACTATCATAACTAACTTAAATGCAAAAAAGTGTTCTACCGTTGAATTGTTGATGAAATTGTTAATATATAATCAGCTTAAGAAATTAAATGTTATCTTGTTATATTAAAAGGGAAGCAAATCCTGTTAGATTAATGGTAACAAATTCTCTATATGGATATGTTGTAAATTATCTCAAGTATTATTCATATGCATATCGCTTTCCACAAAAATAGTTTTCAAATAAACTCTGCATATTCCTGATACAATCTATATGAAATGACAATTATTAATGTATCACACTAAAAAAAAATGTATCGTTACTTAATTTATAGTTGAAGATAGCAATTATTTATTATTTATTTTTAAATCAAAAATTATCTTCCTTAAGTAACAGAAATTTGTGTTATTAATATACATACTACTGCTGTTGGCTGGCTTGTATTGGGTAAAAAAGTTGTTCACACGATGGAGCTGTGTTCACAGTTTGTGTTCAAAATATCCACTGCAGGACTTAAGACATTCTGAGACTTGTCTCTTACTATTTTCGAAAACCTTCTTGATCTATATATCTATCTTTCGTTCGCCTGAAGTGTTGTCTATAACTGCACTGTCGTTTCCTGTATAAATGTTACCGTCTTTTGTCATTCTTGCAGTGGTGCATATAGTCTTATCTGTAGTATTGTATTAATGGTTTAAGTGGACTTTCCTCAGTCTACTATATTCAGTGCATTCTTTAAATATGCGTTCCGCTGTCTGGGGGCGCCTGTCCACATGTGCATGTAGTTGAGGTACCGATCTTGAATTTTGTAGGCACGTGACTGTGGAGTCAATTGTGTCTTGTTCTAATGCGTATAATGATAACGTGTTCCCATCTATTCATATTATGAAACTTATCCTGATTTGGAGCATTTGATCTTCTGATTGATTTGATTATCTGTTTCTTCTGATGGTATGTAACCGGTGCATCTGGTTGTGTGCCTGTTGATGACAGATTTGCAAGCTGATCTGATTTCTCATTTCCTGGTATTCCATAGTGAGATGATATCCACTACAGGGCAGTCATGTGGTGTTTGTAGAGTTCAGTCAATAAAGTTTGCAGATGTAGCAACTTTCTGGATTGCAGTGCCTGGAGCACTGATCTTGCATCTGCCAAAAACTGTACAGGCTGTGGGTTATATTACTGTTCAGCAGGTTTCTATTGCCAACTTTATTGTTTGGCATTTCTGCATCGTAATTGTGATAATATTTCCCTGTTGCTATCTTGTCCATATCCCTAGTGTTATTTTTTAGGTACTCTATGTAGACCCCTGCTCCCCCTTTCTTTTCTATATAATGATCGAGTCACCGCACAGAGACACTATAAACACTCTATATAACACTTGTTACTACAAGTTTGATAAACTATTCAGAACTTGATTCTCAATTTAAAACATGAAAAAGAATGACTGTCTCTCTATTTTAATGCTTAAGATGTAATTGTCTATCACTATTTTCATAACAGGATTTTAAGCTGCTTTCATTTTCATATTAGCATTATTAACTGTTTCTTTCTTTATAGTAGGACTTTTAAATGTATCTCTTTTTATACCTAGATTTTAAACTGCTTTTATCTTCATGTTAGTATTTTACATTGTCTCTCTGGTCATTCTATGATTTTCAAAAGGTTAACTTTTGATGCTAGAAATATAAACTCTCTCAACTCTCTTAACTTCTACATTTTAATTTCTATTACTGCTATAAATTTAAAATGTCTATCTCTCATTCTCATTCTTCTATCTATATCTTAATGTTTAATAAATATAACTGCATCTCTCTTTTTCGCACTTTCTCTCTCTTAATGTTAGACTTTTAAACTGCCACTCTCCCTCTCCAGTGACATGAATTATGTGCAATTGCCAATCTCCAACTCCTCTCATTTTTTCTACTAGAATTTTGACATTTCAACTGCATAGTATTTTCCTTGTGTTATTGATACCTCTCTCTCTCTCTAACATTATCTCTTCTAGACTCTATAGTGAAGTGACGTGACGGCATCAGCTAATTTTTGTAAATTACCTTCTTGTCCAACTATAATGTATAAAAATGCATAGAAACTTTAATCACTTGATTATAAGCTAAGAAATATAATAATTCTTTAAAGAATATATATTTAAATGTTGCATAATATTTACAGGCACGGTTAGTTCTCACATATCAAACTTAAATGTAAAAAAACTAATCTACCGTTAAATTGTTGATGAAAAATGTTAATATAAACATATAAGCATTAGAAAATTAAACATAATCTTGCTTTATTAAAAGGGAAACAACTCCTGTTAAATTAATAGTTAAGATTTCTTTATACGTCGATATATTGTAATTGTAAATTGTCCAAAGTTGTATTCATATGCATATAGTTTCCTAGAAAATAATTTTCTTATAAAATTTGCAAAGTCTTTGAAATTTTCTGTAAGAAATTGCAAATCATAAAGTATCAAATTAAAAGAAATGTGTTTTCATTAATTTGTGGTTACAAATATTAATTAATTATAATTTCTCTCAAAAATTAAAAGTTATCTTCCTTTGCTCACAGAAAAGTCAACTTCTGTCTTAAATAAAACGAGGCTATATAAAGTCCGGTGCAGGAACATATTTTTGAAATTACGTGAAATTGTATATTAAATTGGTGTTATTCATCTAGATACTACTGCTGTTGGCTGGCTTGTATTAGGTAAAGAAGCTGTTCACGCGAAGAAGCTGTGTTTACAGCATGTGTTCAAAATATCCAGCACAGGCCTCAAGATATTCTGAGACTTGTCTCTTACTATTTTCTAAAACCTTCCTGATCTATATATCTATCTTTCATTCGAATGAAATATTGTTTATATCTGCAATGTTTTTTCTTGTATAAATGTTACCGTCTTTTGTCATTTTTGCAGTGGTCCATATAGTTTTGTCTGTAGTGTTGTATCAATGGGATATGTGGACTTTACTCAGTCTACTATATTCAGTACATTCTTGAAATATACGTTCCGCCTGTGCCTGTCCACATGTACATGTAGTTGAGTTACCGATCTTGAATTGTGTATACAGGTGACTGTCAATTGTGCCGGGTTCTAATTGCGTATAATGATAATATGTTCGCATCATTTCATATTATGGAGGCGAAGGCGCGCCCCACCCAGCACCAGAGCTGGAAGTTGTCAGTGACTCACAACTGATGGCTTGCGCCAGGATCGGTGAACCAGAACCATCCAGACCCTGCTACACCTCTTCGTGGTGCCTCTAGAAACAGACTAACCTGTCTAGTCTGGCCAAGCGAGCAGGGATCGAAGTGGGAAGACGAACCCGGTACACAAAAAAGCGTCGGCTGAAATCGGATGTGTTGGGCCGAAAGGCGCAGATATCACAGTGTTACACTGCAAACTTCAACACAACGTAACTACGTCCACTTAACGTCCTTTTAAGGGCGGATGACGAGGAGGAAGTCTACGGTTCGTATCCGTTAGAATACCTCAAATCATCGGGCGAACGCATCATCATCATCATCATCATTTCATATTATGAAAAGTATTTCGATTTGGGGCATGTTGTCTCCTGATTAATTTGATTATCTGTTTCAAATGACGGTATGTGACCGGCGCATCTGATTGTGTGCCTGTTGCACCTTCTTTTGAAAGCTGATCTGCTGTCTAGTTTCCTGGTATTCCATAGTGAGATGGGATCCACTACAGGGCAGTCATGTGGTGTTTGTAGAGTTCAGTCAATAAAGTTTGCAGATGTAGCAACTTTCTGGATTGCAGTGCCTGGAGCACTGATCTTGCATCTGCCAAAAACTGTACAGGCTGTGGGTTATATTACTGTTCAGCAGGTTTCTATTGCCAACTTTATTGTTTGGCATTTCTGCATCGTAATTGTGATAATATTTCCCTGTTGCTATCTTGTCCATATCCCTAGTGTTATTTTTTAGGTACTCTATGTAGACCCCTGCTCCCCCTTTCTTTTCTATATAATGATCGAGTCACCGCACAGAGACACTATAAACACTCTATATAACACTTGTTACTACAAGTTTGATAAACTATTCAGAACTTGATTCTCAATTTAAAACATGAAAAAAGAATGACTGTCTCTCTATTTTAATGCTTAAGATGTAATTGTCTATCACTATTTTCATAACAGGATTTTAAGCTGCTTTCATTTTCATATTAGCATTAATAACTGTTTATTTCTTTATAGTAGGACTTTTAAATGTATCTCTTTTTATACCTAGATTTTAAACTGCTTTTATCTTCATGTTAGTATTTTACATTGTCTCTCTGGTCATTCTATGATTTTCAAAAGGTTAACTTTTGATGCTAGAAATATAAACTCTCTCAACTCTCTTAACTCCTACATTTTAATTTCTATTACTGCTATACATTTAAAATGCCTATCTCTCATTCTCTTTCTTCTATCTATATCTTAATGTTTAATAAATATAACTGCATCTCTCTTTTTCGCACTTTCTCTCTCTTAATGTTAGACTTTTAAACTGCCACTCTCCCTCTCCAGTGACATGAATTATGTGCAATTGCCATCCTCCAACTCCTCTCATTTTTTCTACTAGAATTTTGACATTTCAACTGCATAGTATTTTCCTTGTGTTATTGATACTTCTCTCTCTCTCTCTAACATTATCTCTTCTAGACTCTATAGTGAAGTGACGTGACGGCATCAGCTAATTTTTGTAAATTACTTTCTTGTCCAACTATAATGTATAAAAATGCATAGAAACTTTAATCACTTGATTATAAGCTAAGAAATATAATAATTCTTTAAAGAATATATATTTAAATGTTGCATAATATTTACAGGCACGGTTAGTTCTCACATATCAAACTTAAATGTAAAAAAACTAATCTACCGTTAAATTGTTGATGAAAAATGTTAATATAAACATATAAGCATTAGAAAATTAAACATAATCTTGCTTTATTAAAAGGGAAACAACTCCTGTTAAATTAATAGTTAAGATTTCTTTATACGTCGATATATTGTAATTGTAAATTGTCCAAAGTTGTATTCATATGCATATAGTTTCCTAGAAAATAATTTTCTTATAAAATTTGCAAAGTCTTTGAAATTTTCTGTAAGAAATTGCAAATCATAAAGTATCAAATTAAAAGAAATGTGTTTTCATTAATTTGTGGTTACAAATATTAATTAATTATAATTTCTCTCAAAAATTAAAAGTTATCTTCCTTTGCTCACAGAAAAGTCAACTTCTGTCTTAAATAAAACGAGGCTATATAAAGTCCGGTGCAGGAACATATTTTTGAAATTACGTGAAATTGTATATTAAATTGGTGTTATTCATCTAGATACTACTGCTGTTGGCTGGCTTGTATTAGGTAAAGAAGCTGTTCACGCGAAGAAGCTGTGTTTACAGCATGTGTTCAAAATATCCAGCACAGGCCTCAAGATATTCTGAGACTTGTCTCTTACTATTTTCTGAAACCTTCCTGATCTATATATCTATTTTTCATTCGAATGAAATATTGTTTATATCTGCAATGTTTTTTCTTGTATAAATGTTACCGTCTTTTGTCATTTTTGCAGTGGTCCATATAGTTTTGTCTGTAGTGTTGTATCAATGGGATATGTGGACTTTACTCAGTCTACTATATTCAGTACATTCTTGAAATATACGTTCCGCCTGTGCCTGTCCACATGTACATGTAGTTGAGTTACCGATCTTGAATTGTGTATACAGGTGACTGTCAATTGTGGCGGGTTGTAATTGCGTATAATGATAATATGTTCGCATCATTTCATATGATGATGATGATGATGATGATGATGATGATGATGCGTTCGCCCGATGATTTGAGGTATTCTAACGGATACGAACCGTAGACTTCCTCCTCGTCATCCGCCCTTAAAAGGACGTTAAGTGGACGTAGTTACGTTGTGTTGAAGTTTGCAGTGTAACACTGTGATATCTGCGCCTTTCGGCCCAACACATCCGATTTCAGCCGACGTTTTTTTGTGTACCGGGTTCGTCTTCCCACTTCGATCCCTGCTCGCTTGGCCAGACTAGACAGGTTAGTCTGTTTCTAGAGGCACCACGAAGAGGTGTAGCAGGGTCTGGATGGTTCTGGTTCACCGATCCTGGCGCAAGCCATCAGTTGTGAGTCACTGACAACTTCCAGCTCTGGTGCTGGGGGGGCGCGCCTTCGCCTCCATCATTTCATATTATGAAAAGTATTTCGATTTGGGGCATGTTGTCTCCTGATTAATTTGATTATCTGTTTCAAATGACGGTATGTAACCGGCGCATCTGATTGTGTGCCTGTTGCACCTTCTTTTGAAAGCTGATCTGCTGTCTAGTTTCCTGGTATTCCATAGTGAGATGGGATCCACTGCAGGGCAATCCTGTGGTGTTTGTAGAGTTCAGTCAATAAAGTTTGCAGATGTAGCAACTTTTTGGATTGCAGTGCCTGGAGCACTGATCTTGCATCTGTCAAAAACTCTACAGGCTGTGGGCTAAGATTACTTTTCAGCAGGTTTTCTGTTGCCAACATTATTGCTCGCATTTCTGCATCGTAATTGTGACAATATTTCCCGGTTGCTATCTTATTCATTTGTAATGTAATTGTCTATCTCTATTTTCATAACAGGAGTTTACGATGCTTACACTTTCATATTAGCATTATTAACTGTTTCTTTCTTAATATTAGACTTTTTAACTCTATCTCTTTTCATACTAAGTTTTTAAACTGTTTTTATCTTCATGCTAGTATTTTAAATTGTCTCTCTGGTTATTCTAGGATTTTCAAAAGATAACTTTTTGATGCTAGAAATTTAAACTCTCTCAACTCTCTTAACTCCTACATTTTACTCTTTATCTATTACTGCTAGAAATTTAAACTGCTTCTCTCTCATTCTCTCTCTCTCTTTCTTCAATCTATATCTAACTGTTTGATATATATAGATAACTGTATCTCTCTTTTTCGCTCTCTCTCTCTCCTAATGTTAGGATTTTAAACTGCCTCTCTCACTCTCCCAGTGAAATGAATTATGTGCAATTGTCTATCTCCAACTCCCCTCCCTTTTTCTACTAGAATTTTGCAATTTCAACTTCATAGTGTATTCCTTGTGCTATTGATAACTCTCTCTCTCTCTCTCTAACATTATCTCTTCTAGATACTACAGTGAAATGATGAGACGTCATTAGTTAGTTTTTGTAAATTAAATCCTTTTGCATCTGTTATCTATAAAAATTTGTACAAAAATTTATACAGTTGACTATCAGCTAAGAAATTTAACAATTCTTTGAAGAATATATATTTAAATGTTGCATAATATTTACAGGCGCGGTTCGTTCTATCATAACTAACTTAAATGCAAAAAAAGTGTTCTACCGTTGAATTGTTGATGAAATTGTTAATATATAATCAGCTTAAGAAATTAAATGTTATCTTGTTATATTTAAAGGGAAGCAAATCCTGTTAGATTAATGGTAACAAATTCTCTATATGGATATGTTGTAAATTATCTCAAGTATTATTCATATGCATATCACTTTCCACAAAAATAGTTTTCAAATAAACTCTGCATATTCCTGATACAATCTATATGAAATGACAATTATTAATGTATCAAACTAAGAAAAAAATGTATCGTTACTTAATTTATAGTTGAAAATAGCAATTATTTATGATTTATTTTTAAATCAAAAGTTATCTTCCTTAAGTAAAAGAAATTTGTGTTATTAATATACATACTACTGCTGTTGGCTGGCTTGTATTGGGTAAAAAAGTTATTCACACGATGGAGCTGTGTTCACAGTTTGTGTTCAAAATATCCACTGCAGGACTTAAGACATTCTGAGACTTGTCTCTTACTATTTTCGAAAACCTTCTTGATCTATATATCTATCTTTCGTTCGCCTGAAGTGTTGTCTATAACTGCACTGTCGTTTCCTGTATAAATGTTACCGTCTTTTGTCATTCTTGCAGTGGTGCATATAGTTTTATCTGTAGTATTGTATTAATGGTTTAAGTGGACTTTCCTCAGTCTACTATATTCAGTGCATTCTTTAAATATGCGTTCCGCTGTCTGGGGGCGCCTGTCCACATGTGCATGTAGTTGAGGTACCGATCTTGAATTTTGTAGGCACGTGACTGTGGAGTCAATTGTGTCTTGTTCTAATGCGTATAATGATAACGAGTTCCCATCTATTCATATTATGAAACGTATCCTGATTTGGAGCATTTGATCTTCTGATTGATTTGATTATCTGTTTCTTCTGATGGTATGTAACCGGTTCATCTGGTTGTGTGCCTGTTGATGACAGATTTGCAAGCTGATCTGCTTTCTCATTTCCTGGTATTCCATAGTGAGATGATATCCACTACAGGGCAGTAATGTGGTGTTTGTAGAGTTCAGTCAATAAAGTTTGCAGATGTAGCAACTTTCTGGATTGCAGTGCCTGGAGCACTGATCTTGCATCTGCCAAAAACTGTACAGGCTGTGGGCTATATTACTGTTCAGCAGGTTTCTATTGCCAACTTTATTGTTTGGCATTTCTGCATCGTAATTGTGATAATATTTCCCTGTTGCTATCTTGTCCATATCCCTAGTGTTATTTTTTTTATGTACTCTATGTAGACCCCTGCTCCCCCTTTCTTTCCTATATAATGATCGAGTCACCGCACAGAGACACTATAAACACTCTATATAACACTTGTTACTACAAGTTTGATAAACTATTCAGAACTTGATTCTCAATTTAAAACATGAAAAAAGAATTACAGTCTCTCTATTTTAATGCTTAAGATGTAATTGTCTATCACTATTTTATTATCAATTATTATGAACTTGATTCTCAGTTTAAAATAAAATAAAATAGAATGGCTGTCTCTCACTACTTTAATGCTTGGGATGCAATTGTCTATCTCTCTTTTCATAACATTATTTTAAGCTGCTTTTTTTTTTTTTTTTGTATTTCTAACTGTTTCTTTATTAATAGTAGGATTTTTAACTGTATCTCTTTTCATACCAATATTATAATCTGCTTTTCACATCATGCTTGTATTTTACATTGTCTCTTTGGTCATTCTAGGATTTTTAAATGGTTAACTTTTGATGCTAGAAATATAAACTTTCTCAACTCTCTTAACTCCCTCATTGTAATCTCGATCCCTATATATTACTGCTAGAAATTTAAACTCTCTCTCTATCTCTCTCTCTCTCTCTCTCTCTCTCTCTCTCTCTTCTATCTATATCCTAATGTTTAATATATTAAAATGCATCTCTTTATTTCGCTCTCTCTCTCTCTCTCTCACTCTCTCTCTCTTAATGTTAGGATTTTAAACTACCTCTCTCCCTCTCCCGTGACATGAATTTCGCGTGCCCACACGATGAGATAGTGCTGCAGTGCCACTGGCTCTTGAGTTTAGTAGAACGGTAACTGGTCTCGGCCTTGCCTTGGTACGGGGTGTATGATTTGTCTGTTTTCGAGTAAAAATTTGCCACAAACTGGACCACGGTCGGATCGACTCACGGAAGTGGTGGCCTGATTTCATTTGTTGGGACAGCGACTATTGTTGTGGCATACTCACTAATCTTAAGTCCACGGTTTTGTCGCTGACACATAGAGTTATGCTGCTTGTGACGGTCGTTACAGTGACTCGGGTGTGTCCATTATGAGCTGCACGCCTTTTGTACAGAGTTCAGCGCGTTTAATATTACACAGTTTTCTATGCATCAAGTAGCACACCATTTTGAGAGAAGAACTCAGCGTGTTCTATGGAAAAGTATGAACGATCGAGATGGACATTTTGTTGGTTGTTGGCTGAGCAGATATGGAGGTGCCCAGACTGTAGTGAAGCCATTCCGTTCTAAAGTCAAAGATACGGCACAGCTGCTTGTTTCAATCTTAAAGTGGCATTTTACTTCCAACATTGAAACGTTTGCAGCTTTAATATGTGAAGATGACCTGAGTCTACAACAATTTGCCCATTCAAAAATGTATATTTTATGGGAGTGATTTTGTGACACCAAACACACACACGCACACGCACACGCACACGCACACGCACACACACACACACACACACACACACACACACACACACACAAGTGAAGCTTCTAGTAAAGCTAACAAGTAAAAGTTATGGTTCACTTCCCTGCCTTGCTAGGCATGTGTGGAATATGGTGTTAGTGACCATATGTTTCCATGACAACGCAAATTGTTTAGTGAGGTGGTCGGTATCACTCCAGGCCGTCTATACTTCCCTGCCTTGCTAGGCATGTGTAGAATATGGTGTTAGTGACCATATGTTTCCATGACAAGGTAAATTGTTTAGTGAGGTGGTCAGTATCACTCCATGTCGTCTATACTTCCCAGAAAAAAGACATCCGGTACTCATTTACAGAGACTGGGAGAAGATTGAAGCCTTGTCGGTCTGAAAATTTCCACTTCTGGAAATCGAACTTAGATCCTTCTAATCAAGCACTGTTTACACTAACAACTCAGCCACCGAGGCTCCAAACTGGTGGCTTAATTAATCTGTGCATGAATAATGTTTTAATAGAATAATACTAGTAATTATAATTGTTTTTTCTTCAAAAATTGTCAAATTTGATACGTTCTGTTTTGAAATAATTAATTGTTCAACCCCAAATTTTCTCATTATTTAAGATATATAAATTCGTGCAATCAACTTGAATATACAAAAGACAAAGGATATGCATTTCTCAAAAGAGACAAATAGCAACTCAACTAAAATATCAGTGACAAGGAGTTGTGACGGATCTGTCTGAAAACTATCTTTATGGTATTTTCCCATTATTGGAGTCTGCCGGGAGCTGCATCCACTCATGCTGCAGACATTCTCTATCAATCTTCTGTTGCATACTTTGAGAGTCGGTCACCAAGACTGCGTGATCCACCTTCTGTGTAACCAACCCTGTTATCTCCGCCGTTGCTGCTTCTATCTCCGTTCTCATGCTGGACACCGTAATGCTACACTTGCCAGATTTCCTGGCCACTTTCTCACAGACTACAACAGCACCTTCTCAAAACTTCACACTCCACACATCACCCCCAAAGCAAGGTAAGTCACATACAAACTCATATACAGCATGACACCCACAACAGAAAGAGAAGCTCACATATCAGGACAGACAGCCAAGTGCTAACTTTGCAGACGAAACATAAAAGAAACGGAAGAAAACATATTCTACGACTGCAACACAATCATACCATGAAGAACGGCGTTACAACTTACACTAGAAACACACAGAAGGTAGACATATACAGATCTATCATGCTCAACACACTGTCAAAAACAACACAAGAATCCTACACTAAAGCGCTAATTATAATATCCGAATATATAAATTTAGTGTGGACCTGTAGAAATGCTGACGTTTTCCAATTCAAAACTTTTCATGCCGACCTGTTTGTACAGTTTTATAATCAAAAATCAATGTCCATCTTTAAAACAACATAATTTAATTTGTGAGAATGAATGAATGAATGTTCAATACTAATTTAGAAAGACACATCTTTCAAGTGTTTCCTTTCCCTTATTTACTACATTTGTTGGTGACAGGCGGAAGGCGCAGGTCAGTCAATTTTGCTTTACAGATGGGGACGAGACGTCATATCTCCCAAAATAAACTGTGACGTCACACCTCCCAAAATAAACAGAGATGTCGGGGTGCTTTTGCCTTCATTGTCGCCTCTGGTGCTCCTGGAAATCCTTGGTCGTGTGATGTCATATTTTATTTATCTCTTAATTACATCCAAAATATATGTAACATCTTTCATTCCCATTATTGAATCATATTGAATCATTGAATTAAACTATTTTTATGTACTGTGATGATTTTGAATTTGAAAATGAAATAAAGATTATTATTTTTTAAACACAATGTCCTACATAAATCTAAAAATCACATACGTTTACACACACAAAAGTGAAGCCGTACAGGCGTGATAATTGTGTTGACAGCTTTACACATTTAAGTCAGTTAAAATCACCGATGTTTACACAAATATGAGAATCTATAAGTATCGCTTTTTGTTGTAAACTAGTGGGACAATTTATCCACTCACAAATAAAAGTTGAAAGCTGGAGAGCTAGATTTTGGGTTTTCTCGCTTTCATACCACGCATATACATAGACGAACACATACACAAAAGAAACCTTACATTTGCTATTTGTGTGGTATAAGGTTTACAGCACGTTTTAACTTTCAAAAGCATGTTAGAACACACTCGTGAGACGATTATTATGTCGTACAGAGCGTTGGGGCGGTTAGTATGTGTGCTGTATGCGTCTCCTTCGACATCGTTCCTTGACAGGAAGCAGTTGAACTCTCCCCTAAGGATGATCTTCTGTCCCGTGTATTTCCTCGTTAGTAGGAGGGAGAGGTCCTCATAGAATTGTTGTTGTTGTTGTGCCGGTATTGGTGGTGAGTGGATGTTGACCATGGTGTATCGCTGTCCGACGTCTTTTATTTGGATGATGGGCGTTCTGTAACAGCATAGCGACATCAAGTAATGGGATAACAGTAACGGAGTCAGTTGAGAATGGAATTTTCCTAAAGCATGGGAAAGCTGCTAATATAACAGTACGTGACTGGTGACACGTAGAGAATAGGTCGACAACAGGCAGACTAAATCGATTATCGAGGCCAAAAGTTCAAGGTAGAGTTGTCTGGAGACTTCGAAGGTTGTGCAAAGTTGAGTAGTGACGTGTTATTTTTATAAATTAGAGACAAAGATAATTCAGCGTGTCGAATTTTGATTGGTTGAGCGGGAGAGCTTGTGATAATGAAACTGGAGTATTTAAACTCAAGCACAGAAGGATTTACAGGAGAGAGAGACCAGATCTAGAAAGAGTTTAGAGGACTACGATCTAATATAGATATTTACCTACAACTTTGTTTTCTCAAAACTGTTGTTGTTTTTCTTGGGAATACACACCATGCCTGCCAAGGTCTCGAGTAAAGGAGCCAAGTAAGTGTTTTCAATGCTATCACGATTTAGTTAATGTTTGTGCCAGAAATCGACTAGACGACTATTTTACAGAAACTCACAAGTGACACGATTTGCCCAAGAGTATCAACCATGTGGCTGCCACTTCAGCTGAATTCACACGATACTTCCCAATCCACGATGTCGACCTCGAAGGTGGAAAGATTCACAGAAAAGGGACTGTAGTATATCAGCAGGCCAGAAGCCCGTAAAATGATCCACTCAACCTTGATGTGTACATTAATGGGGCCAGTCGTCCTCGGAACCAGCGGCGTGGCCACGCTATAACGCTTTGCAAACCCCCGTAAGTATTTTTTTACATTATCAGCAGCTGCCCACCTAACCCACTATACAAAATATATGTCAAAGAACTCCACCTGAAATCTCCACAAATCTCCATAAAGTTGCAACATATAGAGAAAGAGCATAGCACTGGGCACATAAATTGGCTACCGCCAACATTGCCACATAAAACAGTGGGAACCCCAGGGACTTGCACAGAGGAGTTGACCGGCAGAAAACACCGTCAGCTCAGATAAGTAAAGGAGTCGCCTGAGCATAAGATTCCGGCACGTGGAGCACCAGACACAGACAGTGAAGACGATACCACTGAAGGCTCCCGCTACTCATTGCCTGTTGTTGATTGACACAGATTGCTCCCATCTTCAGCATGGATAAAAGTAACATCGCCACAGAAAAAGAGCTCGGCGCAAAAGAACAGAACACATTAATTAGATTTTAGATTATTCATTAGAATATACTTAAACATATATAAACCATATACATATACAATTCAGAATGTTTAATTTTAGTAGAATTGTTTACCTAACATTTAGTAGATTTGTCTAACATTAAGATTGTATCCATCAACATTAGGGGCCTAAGGGCCAAAACACAGCATGTCATTTCACTAATATACCAGTACAAACCAGACTTCATTTTAGTGTAAGAAACGAACATACACACAGACTACCACGCACAACAAATAACTACACAGTTAGGCCTAAAACATTCCTGTTTCAGCTTGGCGGTCCAAACCTTAGGGTCCGGTGTCGCTATACTCCAAACATCCCACAAGTGGATTATTGGGAAGATGTGCAGGGACAGTGATGGCAGTACAGTCATAGTGCAAGCTAAAGACGACAGACACACATACACGATAGTTAACATTCATGCACCACCTCACCAACGAGATCAGCCCCATTTCTACGAACACCTGGTGAATCGACAGACAAATACGCAGGACAAGACATTCTCTATTAATGACATCCACATGTGGTTTGACAATAAGTCTCTGATACAATCAACAAGTTCTAAATTCTCTTATAAATCTGACATTACTATAGCGTTACTTGATGGAGTCTATCGGCGATGATTATCATAAGTAACTTCGTGATCGTATTAATGTTCTTCGTCAATATATGCATATAATACTAACTTGAGAACTTCCTAAATCCAAAATGTTTGTAACAAAATCTCTAGACGACTGTTATAAACTGTCTGACTCTTAATTCTATCTACTGCCTTGAGGCAGGTATCTAATCTCCTCTGCTCTCGTCTAACATTTCTGTCTTTTTTTTTTTAAATAAATTGTTATTGTATCTTTAAATTCCATATTACAGTGCATGATAACATTCATGAAAAACAAAATGGAATAGCATCTCTCACATTATATCCATAACATTTCAAAAAAGAAAGAACATTTAGTATTTATCTCTTTCGTTCACATACTTTCATGCTCAACAGTTAACTAGTTTATTTTAAGATGGACATTGTTCTTTGTTTAAAAATGTGTAGGAAAAGATAGGAATTAAAATTCTGACATTCGTGCATAGCCTCTTTCCTGCAAGTCCATATTATATGTCTGTATTCTGATAGTAGTATAAGTAATTTTGTTAAATATGTATGTGTCGACTTTTTGTGTGGTATGTGATTTTAGTGTGTGTTGCAGTGCCCTTCTTGCTGGTATGATTGTACTGCACCTATAGAATAGGTGCTCTTCTGTTTCTTGAATGTTTTGTCTGCAGAGGGGTGTCCGTCTTAATCTGTGGGTTGGTCTCGCTGAAATGTGTGTCATGTTATATATGAGTATGTATGTGACCTCCCTCGCTGTAATGGGTGTCGTGTTATATATAAGTCTGTATGTGACCTCTCTCGCTGTAATGGGTGTCGTGTTATATATGAGTATGTATGTGACCTCCCTCACTGTAATGGGTGTCGTGTTATATATGAGTATGTATGTGACCTCCATCGCTGTAATGGGTGCCATGTTATACATGTATATGAGTCTGTATGTGACCTCCCTCGCTGTACTGGGTGTCGTGTTATATATGAGTTTGTATGTGACCTCCCTCGCTTTGGGGACGATTTTTTGGATTGTGGAGGTTTGAGAAAGTGCTGGTGTAGTCTGTGAGAAAATACTTTAGGCCTCTCTTGATTCTGTGATGTAGTGGATGTTTCTGTTGTTTAATTAGGTGTTTGTAGATGTTATTTGTCCTTTGGTGTAATAAACTGTCATGTCCTTGGATGGCCTGTAGACATGCTTGGTAATATGTGGGTGTGGTGCCGAAATGGTGAGGCAATGAATTAAGTTTTCTGAATCTGATTACTCTCAGCCCCAAATAGTAGTGTGCACGGTGTGGTTATCTGGTTGTTTGATGATGTGACTTGTGTGATTAATTCTGAGAGCTTTCATTTTTGTGTGGTTGTATAGTTGTTTGATGATGCGACTTATGTGATTTATTCTGAGAGCTTTTATTTTTGTGTGTATGTCTGGTAGTTTGATGATGTGATTAATGTGATTTATTCTGAGAGATTTTACTTGTGTGTGTATGTCTGGTTATTTGATGATGCGACTTATGTGATTTATTCTGAGATCTTTTATTTGTGTGTGGTTGTCTGGTTGTTTGAAAATGTGACTTATGTGATTTATTCTGAGAGCTTTTCTTTTTGTGTGGTTGTCTGGTTGTTTGATGATGCGACTTACGTGATTTATTCTGAGAGCTTTTATTTTTGTGTGTATGTCTGGTTGTTTGATGATGAGATTAATGTGATTTATTCTGAGAACTTTTATTTGTGTGTGGTTGTCTGGTTGTTTTATGATGTGAATTATGTGATTTATTTGAGTGCTTTTCTTTTTATGTGGTTGTCTGGTTGTTTGATGATGTGACTTATATGATTCATTCTGAGAGCTTTTATTTTTGTGTGGTTGTCTGGTTGTTTGATGATGTTATTTTTTCTGAGAGCTTTTATTTCTGTGTGTATGTCTGGTTGTTTGATGATGCAACTTATGTGATTTATTCTGAGAGCTTTTATTTGTGTGTGTATGTCTGGTAGTTTGATGAAGCAATTAATGTGATTTATTCTGAGAGCTTTTCTTTTTGTGTGGTTGACTGGTTGTTTGATGATGCGACGTATGTGATTTATTCTGAGAGCTTTTATTTGTGTATGGTTGTCTGGTTGTTTGCTGATGCGACTTATGTGATTTAATCTGAGAGCTTTTATTTTTGTGTGGTTGTCTGATTGTCTGATGATGCGACTTATGTGATTTATTTAGAGAGCTTTTCATTTTGTGTTGCTGTCTGTATGTTTGATGATGCGACTTATGCGATTTATTCTGAGAGCTTTTATTTTTGTTTGGTTGTCTGGTTCTTCGATGATGTGACTTATGTGATTTATTCTGAGAGCTTTTATTTGTGTGTGGTTGTCTGGTTGTTGGACGATGTGACTTATGTGATTTATTCTGAGAGCTTTTATTTTTGTGTGGTTGTCTGGTTGTTTGATGATGAAACTTAAGTGATTTATTTTGAGAGCTTTTTTTGTGTGTATGTCTGGTTGTTTGATGATGCGACTTATGTGATTTATTATGATAGCTTTTATTTTTGTGTGTATGTCTTTTTGTGTTATGATGCAATTAATGTGATTTATTCTGAGAGCTTTTATTTTTGTGTGTATGTCTGGTTGTTTGATGATGAGATTAATGTGATTTATTCTGAGAACTTTTATTTGTGTGTGGTTGTCTGGTTGTTTTATGATGTGAATTATGTGATTTATTTGAGTGCTTTTCTTTTTGTGTGGTTGTCTGGTTGTTTGATGATGTGACTTATATGATTTATTCTGAGAGCTTTTATTTTTGTGTGGTTGTCTGGTTGTTTGATGATGTTATTTTTTCTGAGAGCTTTTATTTCTGTGTGTATGTCTGGTTGTTTGATGATGCAACTTATGTGATTTATTCTGAGAGCTTTTATTTGTGTGTGTATGTCTGGTAGTTTGATGAAGCAATTAATGTGATTTATTTTGAGAGCTTTTATTTGTGTGTGGTTGTCTGGTTGTTTGATGATGTGACTTATGTGATTTATTCTGAGAGCTTTTATTTGTGTGTGGTTGTCTGGTTGTTGGACGATGTGACTTATGTGATTTATTCTGAGAGCTTTTATTTTTGTGTGGTTGTCTGGTTGTTTGATGATGAAACTTATGTGATTTATTTTGAGAGCTTTTTTTTTGTGTGTATGTCTGGTTGTTTGATGATGCGACTTATGTGATTTATTATGATAGCTTTTATTTTTGTGTGTATGTCTTTTTGTGTTATGATGCAATTAATGTGATTTATTCTGAGAGCTATTATTTTTGTGTGTATATCTAGTTGTTTGATGATGCGACTTATGTGATTTATTTTGAGAGCTTTTATTTGTGTGTGGTTGTCTGGTTGTTTGATGATGTGACTTATGTGATTTATTCTGAGAGCTTTTATTTGTGTGTGGTTGTCTGGTTGTTTGATGATGCGACTTACTTGATTTATTCTGAGAACTTTTATTTTTGTGTGTATGTCTGGTTGTTTGATGATGCGACGTATGTGGTTTATTCTGAGAGATATTATTTGTGTGTGGTTGTCTGGTTGTTTGATGATGTGACTTATGTGATTTATTCTGAGAGCTTTTATTTGTGTGTGGATGTCTGGTTGTTTGATGATGTGATTTATTCTGGGAGCTTTTATTTTTGTGTGTATGTCTGGTAGTTTGATGATGCAATTAATGTGATTTATTCTGAGGGCTATTATTTTAGTGTGTATGTCTGGTTGTTTGATGATGCAATTAATGTGATTTATTCTGAGAGCTATTATTTTTGTGTGTATGTCTGGTTGTTTGATGATGCGACTTATGTGATTTTTTTCTGAGAGCTTTTTTTTGTGTGTGGTTGTCTGGTTGTTTGATGATGTGACTTATGTGATTTATTCTGAGAGCTTTTCTTTTTGTGTGGTTGTCTGGTTGTTTGATGATGCGACTTTTGTGATTTAATCTGAGTTCTTTTATTTTTGTGTGTATGTCTGGTTGTTTGATGATGCGATTAATTTGATTTATTCTGAGAGCTTTTATTTTTGTGTGTATGTCTGGTTGTTTGATGATGCGACTTATGTGGTTTATTCTGAGAGCTTTTATTTGTGTGTGGTTGTCTGGTTGTTTGATGATGTGACTTACGGGATTTATTCTGAGAGTTTTTTTGTGTGTGTGGTTGTCTGGTTGTTTGATGGTGCGACTTATGTGATTTATTCTGAGAGCTTTTATTTTTGTGTGGATGTCTGGTTGTTTGATGATGCGACTTATGTGATTTATTCTGAGAGCTTTTATTTGTGTGCGTATGTCCTGTAGTGATATCCCTCCCTGTCTGTTGTGCTGTATGTGTTATTTGTTTTATGCTTTGTATTGTGTGGCCAAATACAAAGGTTCTTATCAGTTTGTTTATCTCTTTAATTGCTGATTGTGGTGGGTCGAAGACTGGTTGTGTAAATCAATTTGGAGATGATTTATGTGTTTACTATGATGTATGTGTTTACTATGATGTATGTGTTTACTATGATGCTCTGGTCAATAATTGTTCATGTTTTGTATTTGTATCTCTGTAGTATGTCTGTTGTCTTTGAGACTAGGTTCTACCATGTTGGTTTGTGTGTGTTTTTTTTTGGGTTGCATGGATATGTTATCCCGTATAGTTTTAAGTTGGTGACCGGTGTTAGAGCTGAGGGAAAGTCCACTTTTCTCTTCCACCTGCCTATACCCATAATAAAAGATTTATGTATGTTTATCTGTGCTCCGCTGCCGTGCCCTAACAATGTGAATGTGTTAAGGATGTTGTCTATTGATCTAGTGGTTGATGGAAATAGTGTCATCAGCGTAGGCTAACAGCTTCTGTTCTCCTTTCCCTAGTATGGGTGTGCCTGCCATGAAGTTGTCTTGTCTAATGTTTTCTAAGAGTTGCTTTTTAGTCAGTACGTCTTCACACTGACCCGATCAGTGAGACAAGGATGCTCCCTGTCACCACTACTCAACGTCCTAGCCATTGAGCCTCAGTTGGAGAAAATCCGACAAGACGACACCATCAGAGGCACTTTCATGCCAGGTGATGGCGAAAAGAAATTGATAGTGTACGCTGATGACACAATTTTCTTCCCAAGGAACGCCAAATCAATATGCCACATCATCAAAACGTTCATGGATTTCGGAACCGGACGCGGAGCCAACATCAACATACAAAAATCGTCCATCATGGGAATTGGCAAGTGGAAGAAAAAGTGGATTTCCACCGAGAAATGACCCCGGTCAACGTCATGAAAGTGTATGGCATCATCTTGCATCAGCACCCTGGAATACGCAAACCCACATGGCGGACTCTAATCGCACAGGTCACCATTACACTCTAATGATACAAACACAAAACGGCGACCGTCTTCAGAAGAAGTGTTATAGGAAACACGTATATCATCCCTAAAGTAATCTACACGGCCATAGTTTTTGATCCACCCCTTGACGTCATTAAGGAAATCAACAAACAAATTCGAAAATTCGTCTTCCGTAACACAATTCACAAGATACAACACAAAACGCTCATCCAAGACAAACAGGAAGGAGCTACTGCACTTCAGGTCATCGCTACAAAAATCAAAGCTCTCAAGATCAGCCATGTGGGTCGCATCATCCACCGTCCGGAACGCTTTACTTTCGCCCATTATACATGGACCTAAGATTATTAAAATACAAAAAAAACTATGCAAAGACAAACCGCATCACTTCGGGACAATGCCGTCCTTCTACAAGATCTGCGTCCAACCCTTGTAGCAAACGACCGCCTGATGCATCACAAAACACGAGCCATCTACAAGATCTGCGTCCAACCCTTGTAGAAAACGACCGCCTGATGCATCACAAAACACGAGACATCTACAAGCAGCTCGTCAAGCAGCAGGAACCTTCACTCCAAAGTAAAATCAAATGGATTTACACCAACTTAACACTACACAACTTAGAACTTCAAAACCACTTTTAAAAACCTGCATCAAGTGGACATCAACCCAAGAGCCAAAGAGGTCACCTACAGGCTGATTTATAACATGACACCAGTACAAGCACACGTAGACCGCTGCCAGCTGTGCACCGAAAACCCACGAGAAAACCGAAGAACACACCTTCTACAGAAGCCCGACAGTAGGACCAACAATAAAAGCATTACAATACATAATGGAAGCTCAAACAAATCAGCCAACAGACATGTCAAAGCATTCATGATCAACACTATACCTACAACAACAAAAGAGATTCACAATAGATTAATTCTACTGTTAGTCTGCTATAGATACTTAGAGTGGACTTGCCGTATTGGGGAAAATATAAGAATAGGCGTTTTAATTCCCGAACTTTCTTGTACATTTACAAAAATAGGAAATGTTCATTATAAAGTAGTGTATTTTATAAGTAGTAATTTTTGTCCCATTGTTAGATTATTTTACCTTGTAATTTTAAGTAATGCATGAAATTTGCATTGTGCTTTAGTATTATATTTTAACGGGATGAAAATCAATGTCCATTGTAGCTTATAAGTAATTTAATTAATATTACTAACAATAGATAACACTAGATTAGAAAATGTTAGAGGACTAACATTAGAAAAAATAAAGGCAGTGCCCCAGGAATCCACGATGATGCAAGAGTTTATAGAAAATCACACTAGGAATCATACACGGCTCTAGCGCAGATCACGGGCATGTTTTTTAAGGTCTCCTGTCGCTGATTCCTTGTAGTGCAGGAGGAAAAGAACAAATCACTGAGTGGGAACAAAAAACATAGATATTTACCTAGATGCAGATAAGAAAGCAGAGAAGGTGCCCCATAAGTAGAAAAACAGAATCATTGTTAAGATTCCAAAAAAAGGGCAATCTCAGATTGTAACAACTGGAGAGGCGTGACACGTTTGTCAGTTGCCTCAAAGTTACTCTACAAAATCATCCTGAATAGAATACAGGATTCAATAGATAACAGTAATGCGTGAAGTACAGGCTGGGTTTAAAAAAGGGAGAAGCTGCCTTGACCACATTTTCACACTACGACTTATATTGGAGGAGCACATTGAAAAGCAAAAACCTTTTGTACTTAACTTCATCGACTTCAAAAAAACATCCGACAGTATTCATAGAGACTCTTTGTGGAAAATTCTGAAGCTATATGGCTTACCATTAAAAAATTGTAAATATTATTAAAGACATTTATGATGGCTACACATGTGCAGTTCGAACAGAGGAAGGACTGAGCGAATGTTTCCCAATAGAAACTGAGGTTAAACAAAGATGTATTTTATCGCCCATTTTATTTGGAGTTGTTATGGAATTCATAATGAAGAAATGCCGCACTGGTAATAAAGCATCGAATGGACCATTCGGAGGACCTGGACTTTGCTGATGACATATTCCGCATCAGTGACGGTGGACGGGGCGGAGGAATCAGAAATGATCAACGGCCCAGAAAGCGAAAACAGCTAAGTGTGTGTTACACATGAGGCATATTCAGAACACGAAAGACGAATGTTGCTGACCATCGTGAAAGAGATTGGAGCCTCATCATGTGCTAGTCCAGAGGAAGCCATGGAGAGGAATTAAAGTAGGAAAAGTTAGATATAAGACCATTATAGGAAATCATGGTTTAGGAAAAAGAAATGACAGAGGAGAAAGATTAATACAATTCTGTGAAGAAAACAGGCTGATAATATGTAACACCTACTTTGAGCAAGAGAAAAGGGAACTATACACACGGAAAAGCCCTGGAGATAAGAAGAGGAATCAAATAGATTACATAATGATAAAAGAAAGGTTCCGTAACAGCGTAAAGAAAGCAAAAACCTACCCAGGAGCAGATATTAATTAAGATCACAATCCTGTAATGATTAAAATGAAAATCAAACTAAAGAGAAACAAGCAAGAGTCTAATTCATCAACAAATCCACTAGATATAACAGCTTTAAATCAAAAAGATATTAAAGATACATATACAATACAAGTAAAGAACACATACCAGAAGCTGCTAGAAGAAGGAATTGAACAATACAGAAGAGAAAGTCCTGATGAAAAAGTAACAACAAAATGGCAATGCATAAAGAAAAGCAAACAAGAAACTTGCGACACACTACCCAAAAGAAAAAAGAACAAAAAACAAATGGAAATAGCGAAGAACACTGTCCAATACAATAAAATAGATAATGAAATACGCAAAATGTGCAAAAAGGCAAAAGAAGACTGGCTGAGCCAAAAAAATGTATAGAAATAGAAACTATGGAAAGCAAACAAGACTTAAGAGGAATGCACACAGAAATAGAGAGAATGACTAATAAAAAAATAAAAAAAAAGCCACAAAAGGTGGATGCATTGCGGACAAAAAAGTAAAAATGCTAACAGACAATAAGGATATCATAGATAGATGGCAGGAATATATAACAGAACTATTTAAGGATCAAAAGGACAAGAAACCAGTTATAAAATGTACATCAGGCTATAAAATCTTAAAATCTGAGGTGGAAAAGGCTATAAAAACAATGGAAAAGTGAAAAACAGCAGGACCTGACAGCATACAGATGGAGGTGATTCAGGCACGAGAAGTTTTTGGCATTGAAGTGATCAAACAAATGTTGCCCTACTTAAAGAATTTTTATTTGCTGACGATGCAGCCCTAGTCGCTCATAGTGAGGCCACCCTACAGTCGCTGATCAACAACACGGATAAAGCATGCGACCTTTTTTCACTGTCAATTAATGTTCAGAAGACAGTAATACTAAATCAAGGTGATTTCAAACCTCTATCTATTACTCTAAAAGACTGTCCACTAGAATCAGTACATAAATTTACATATCTTGGATCTACAGTTACGCAAACCATCTCTCTTGATGAAGAAATAAACTGTCGAATTGGTAAGGCAGCTACGACCTTCGGCAAACTCACAAAAAGGGCATGGAACAACACGAAACTAACTCAAAAGACTAAACTCTTAATATATCAAACATGTGTGCTTAGCACACTACTATATGGATCTGAAACCTGGACAACATACTCAAACCAGGAAAAAAGACTAAATGTCTTCCACATGCGATGTCTCCGCAAAATAATACACATCAAATGGCAAGACAAAATAACCAACTTAACTGTCCTGCAACGTGCTAAGACCCTAACAATCATGTCGATGCTCAGAAGTCGAAGGCTAAGATGGCTGGGGCATGTCCAACCGATGGAAGAAAAACGCATTCCTAGGCAAATACTATATGGTGAGCTAAAACACGGAAAAAGACAAATCGGCAGACCTAAACTACGATATAGAGATATCTGCAAATCATCTCTGAAAGACTTCTCCATCTGTGAAAACGACTGGCAACATATGGCAAGTGATCGCACATCATGGAGAGCATGTATAAGGAACGGTATAACAACATTTGAGACTGTGCTAAGACAGGACTTAGAAGAGAAGAGACTTATGAAAAGGGATGGTAAACCCCGTGGATCAGTGAGCCTGACCTGTTCATTATGTGACCGCGTGTGTTTGTCAAACATTGGTAGAATTAGCCACGAGAGAAGCTGTTCGGCAAAAACAATACCTCAAAAAAAATACGCAATAGCCTCCACTAGACCGTCTGACAAGACGAAAAGGGCCATATATACAGTGATGTAGTGAAGTTAAGATCAATAGACAGTGATGTAGTGAAGTTAAGATCAATAGACAGTGATGTAGTGAAGTAAAGATCAATAGACAGTGATGTAGTGAAGTTAAGATCAATAGACAGTGATGTATTGAAGTAAAGATCAAGAGACAGTGATGTAGTGAAGTTAAGATCAATAGACAGTGATGTAGTGAAGTTAAGATCAATAGACAGTGATGTAGTGAAGTTAAGATCAATAGACAGTGATGTAGTGAAGTTAAGATCAATAGACAGTGATGTAGTGAAGTTAAGATCAATAGACAGTGATGTATTGAAGTAAAGATCAATAGACAGTGATGTAGTGAAGTTAAGATCAATAGACAGTGATGTAGTGAAGTTAAGATCAATAGACAGTGATGTAGTGAAGTTAAGATCAATAGACAGTGATGTAGTGAAGTTAAGATCAATAGACAGTGATGTATTGAAGTAAAGATCAATAGACAGTGATGTAGTGAAGTTAAGATCAATAGACAGTGATGTAGTGAAGTTAAGATCAATAGACAGTGATGTAGTGAAGTTAAGATCAATAGACAGTGATGTAGTGAAGTTAAGATCAAGAGACAGTGATGTAGTGAAGTAAAGATCAATAGACAGTGATGTAGTGAAGTTAAGATCAATAGACAGTGATGTAGTGAAGTTAAGATCAAGAGACAGTGATGTAGTGAAGTAAAGATCAAAAGACTGTGATGTAGTGAAGTAAAGATCAATATACAGTGATGTAGTGAAGTAAAGATCAAGAGATTGTACATACAGTGATGTAGTGAAGTAAAGATCAAGAGATTGTACATACAGTGATGTATTGAAGTTAAGATCAAGAGATTGTATATACAGCGATGTATTGAAGTTAAGATCAAGATATTGTATATACAGCGATGTATTGAAGTTAAGATCAAGAGATTGTATATACAGCGATGTATTGAAGTTAAGATCAAGAGATTGTATATACAGCGATGTTTTGAAGCAGCTGCTGCCCTTCTGAGTTGGAATCCTGAGACCTCTTCAAGAAAGCAGTTAATGTGTTAGACTCTCCGTCCAATCCTGACATTTTCCCCTTCTGGGTTGCCTTCCTTCTTGATTCTTCTTACCTACATCAGAATGGACAGTACTGTTCCAGGGGCACATCTGGGAGATGAAGTAGGATCTTGATTGTTGCTGCAGATCCTGAAGCAAGCTGTCAGAGATGAGTTGCTGAATGCTTTCAACTCAGGTGTTGGCAGGGAATATTGCCCCACCCGCCTCCCCCTCTTTTCTGGTCAAATTAATCAGATTGGAAAATAAGGAAGGTGTCGTGGCAAATATGATGATGTGTTTAAAGGAACACATAGTTTGCAAGCTTGAGAAACTTTTAGGACTGTATGTTATTTCTGAGCAGGTGTAGCTACTCACTGTCATAAAATCAAAGCTAAACAGTTATGGCAAATTAAAAAACAGGCATCCACTAGAAGCAATAGTTATATTTTAAAAACAGCTATGTGTAGTAGTACAATTCAGCCTTATTGGAAACAACATACTTTGGTTACGGTAGGCCCTGGTATCACTGCAAATGAATTAAAATACATAATTGCTCAACCGCCTGTGCCAGTGGAACGGTATAACAACATTTGAGACTGTGCTAAGACAGGACTTAGAAGAGAAGAGACTCATGAAAAAGGATGGTAAACCCTGTGGATCAGCGAGCCTGACCTGTTCATTATGTGACCGCGTGTGTTTGTCAAACATTGGTAGAATTAGCCACGAGAGAAGCTGTTCGGCAAAAGCAATACCTCGAAAAAATACGCAATAACCTCCACTAGACCGTCTGACAAGACGAAAAGGGCCATATAATCTATACTGGGAGCAAACAGCAATAATAAAATATAACAAAGAGAACTGTACACCCATTGATATAAAAAGAGGAGTAAGACAGGGGTGCATCATATCACCAAGCTTGTTCAATCTATACACTGAGCAAATCTTTAAAGACATCACAGAGATGCCAGGCCTACAAATTAATGGAAAGATGATCAATAACCTAAGATATGCTGACGATACTGTACTACAAGCAGAACATCCTAAAGATCAACAACAATTACTAATGAAATAAACATGACAATAAAAAATATGGATTAGATATGAATATCAAAAAGACTAAAACTATGATCATAAACAAAGAAGATACTCAAAACCCACAAGTGGATATCAAAATAGAAGGAATAAACCTGAAGACAGTTCAGAACAACTACCTTGGACATACTATAACCAGTGATGGAAAATGTACAAACTGGAATAAACGAAAAAATAGGAATGGCAAAAAGGCATTTTAATGTCATGAAGAACATACTAACATCAAAACAAATAACACCAGGGCTAAAACTAAGAATAGCAAAATGTTACATCTTCTCAGTATTCCTATATGGTGCAGAAACATGGACATTAGACAAGAAAACAGAACATATAATTGAAGCCTTTGAAATGTGGATATATAGAATAATAGGTAGAATTGGATGGAAGGAAAAGAAAACAAAGGATGAAGTCTTAAAACAACTAAAAATGAAAAAAGAATTACTAAGCACAATTCAAACAAGACAAATGCGATTTTTGGGCCATGTTAAAAGACACAACAGCCTACTAAAAGTAATCATGGAGGGGAAAATACAAGGTAAAAGAGGCAGAAGCAGACCAAGACTAACATGGTCAAGTAACATCAAAAGATGGATAAATCAGCCTGACAACCTGCACCATCAAAGCAAGAGACAGAGCAGAATGGCGCTCCTTGGTAGTTAACCTTCGTTGCGGAGAAGGCACTCGATGATGAGGACATAATATACATGGAAAACAACCCAGTGGAAGAGATCAATCACTTTATCTATCTTGGAAGTCACAATTGATCGAGAAGGGGATACAAATAAAAAATTAGAATATGAAAAGATAAAGCAGCAATGTCTTTCAGAAGCGTTGACAAGTTGTGGAAATCGAAACTCATCAGCACAAACACAAAACTTAGATTATTCAAATCAAATGTACAATCTACCCTTACGTATGCATGTGGAGGCTGGAAAACAAGAGACATAGAAACAACGTTGAACGCATTCGAAAATAAATGTCTAAGGAAAATACTTGGTATAGCGTGGAACGAGTTCAAAACAAACGAGAAAATTAGAGAAATCTCCAATCAATCACTAATATCTTCAGTAATCAAGAAAAGACGATGGTCATTATGTTGGACTTGTGATGAAAAGTGATAATAACCGAGTAGCAAAGGAAACCCTCATGTGGGAAAACAGGTAAGAGGAAAAGAGGAAGACCCAGAGAGACACTAAGAATATTGATGAGAGAGGCAAGAGCAGCAGGAATCGGCTCCCTTAATGAGATAGAGCTGGTTGCACAGAACAGAGACAAGTGGCGAGATTTGATAAAAGATCTTTACAAGGATTGAAAACTTCTAGAATAAAAATTTAGATAAGAGGAGTATCTCGGTCTACGCCTTAGGAACCAGCTACGGCTCGAAAGGTCAATGGATGGATGGGTGGATGGATGAATAAGAATACTGGAGATGAATTCATAAAGACCCGCGATAGCCTAACAATTCATAATGACCTCCGATAGCCTAACAATTCATCAATTTAAAGACACGACGATAGTTTCGGTACTGCCGCTAATGGATCACGTGTCAGAAGAAGAATCAGAGCTAGAGCAGATGTGACTGTAATAGAGAAACCATTTAGCTGAGACATTCTTGGTTATAAGTACTGCACTGAGTTATCATGTGCTGAGAATTAAGATAAGCACAGTTGTAAATGTGTGGGGGAATTCATTTACCTAAGATATGGATGTGATGTTGAAGAATTAAGATAAGCACAGTTATGAATGTGCGGAAGAATTCATTTACCTAAGACATTGATGTGATGTTGAAGAATTAAGATAAGCACAGTTATGAATGTGCGGAAGAATTCATTTACCTAAGACATTGATGTGATATTGAAGAATTAAGGTAAGTACAGTTGTGAATGTGCGGGAGAATTCATTTACCTAAGACATTGATGTGATATTGAAGAATTAAGGTAAGTACAGTTGTGAATGTGTGGGAGAATTCATTTACCTAAGACATTGATGTGATGTTGAATAATTAAGATAAGCACAGTTGTAAATGTGTGGGAGAATTCATTTACCTAAGACATTGCTGTGATGTTGAATAATTAAGATAAGCACAGTTGTGTATGTGTGGGAGAATTCATTTACCTAAGACATTTATGTGATATTGAAGAATTAAGATAACCACGGTTGTGAATGTGTGGGAGAATTCATTTACCTAAGACATGGATGTGATATTGAAGAATTAAGATAAGTACAGTTGTGCATGTGTGGGAGAATTCATTTACCTAAGACAGTTATGTGATATTGAAGAATTAAGGTAAGCACAGTTGTGAATGTGTGGGAGAATTCATTTACCTAAGACATTGATGTGATGTTGAAGAATTAAGGTAAGTACAGTTGTGAATGTGTGGGAGAATTCATTTACCTAAGACATTAATGTGGTATTGAATATGACCACTGTCAAGATCGAGAGACTAATGTAATAAACTGTTTTGAAGCTTAAGTGCAGTTGTCTGTCATTGTAACTACAACTGTTACGATGTTCCATGTGACGCTACCTAGAACTACTAAATTCCATTAAGGCACGTGATAACAATTGTTGAGATCTGGTGAAGTTATTGTGCTTAATCATAGATATTGAATTCCGCCAGCACATACTTCACTTTGTTCCTGTGAAAACCAGGTGTGATAGATTCATTCATAAAAGTACTGGGTGAACATTTAAGAAGTTGTTAATGAACTAATGAACTATTTTTTTTTTTTCAAGTATAACGAATCAATAAAATACTCCTTTAGACATTTTGGATGTGAAATAAATCAAGCTATATGATGAAGCATTTCTTTTTTGTTTTAAATCCTCAAAACTCAAGCTGTCAAGAATAATTAAACAATGTTACAAAAAATAACAAGAAAATACGAATTATATTAACAGTCCAAATGTTGATATTGGATCTAACTTACGAAGTAAATCAAGTAGCAAGAAAAGTCAGGTTCAGTGCAAGGAATAAGCAAGTTATATATATCATCATCATCATGTGCCATACATAGCGGTTGGCGTAGGTGATCATGTCCCTCCACAATCTTCTCTCTACCGTGCATCGTATCAGTTCTGTTGTTGGCTGTTTTCCGTGCCATGATGACACCAAGCTATCCAGTATTTTCTCTCTTTGTCGTCCGCGATATCTCTTTCCTCTTATTTTGCCAGTTGTAACCAAGTATTCCAACATTCCTCTTCTCATGATGTGCCCGAAAAATGTTGATTGCTTCTTTCTGATGTTTTTTAAGAGCTCCCTTTTTGTGTTGGCCTCTTTGAGAACTTCCTCATTGGTCTTTTTAGCTGTCCAGGGAACTTTCAACATTCTTCTGAGAAATCCCATCTCTGTGGCCTCTAATCGTCTTTTCATTTGTTTGTCTACTGTCCATGATTCGCTTCCATAGGTCAGAACTGATTCTACATAGCACCGATGACGTCTATTTCTCATTTGTATTGACATAGATTTGTTGCATAAGATATTTTTCATTTTCTGAAATGCTATTTTGGCCTGAGCTATTCTGCTGGCCTTATGCTATTTTATTTCTGTGGTGCATCTCCCATCTGATGTTATTATTGTACCCAAGTATTTGAAACGTTGCACTTGTTTCAGATTTGTTTATTTGTATGCTGCATGATGGTGATGATTGTTTCTTCGATATAACTATTACTTCTGTTTTCTTACCATTCATACTGAGACCTTTCTTGTTGCTTTCTTTTACTATTATGTCTATCATTTCTTGTAGTTCGTTCTCTGTCTCTGCTATTAAGACTGTGTCATCCGCATATCGCAAATTATTTATATTGTGACCGTTGACCTCAATTCCTTTTTGTCTACTATTGATTTCATAAAATATTCGCTGTAAAGTGAAAACAAATCCTGTGACAAAACACAGCCTTGTCTGATTCCTTGTTTTATATATTGGAATTGTCCTGTTTGGTTGTTAATTCGCATAGCTGCTGTTAGTAAAGTTAGTATTTAATATACAAGTCGGACAAATGATCAAGAACTAGAAATAGCAAAGTTATCATAGTAGCTCGAGACAAAATATGCTGAAGTTATCATGAAAGCTCACGACAAAACAGGCCAACGTTATTATGAAAGCTCAAGACAAAACATGCTCAAGTTATAGAGACAAGTAAAATTTAGGCAAACAAGTTCACAAATAAAGAATTCAAGTAATTTCAGCCCGTCATGTCACGAGACTCTCAAATGTTACAAGACAACAGAGCACGTTTAAGATTGAAATCGTTAAGTAGCGTACGACAAATCCAGGTCAACTAGAGAACATTGTGACATTGTCGAACTTAAAACCTGTCTGGAGAGAGAGAGCCGTGTAATCACGTGACCGCGTGAGTGTAACCTGCTTCCTGCTCAAGAAATATAAACATCGCGTGTGTACTTTAATTTTCCAAGGATCAAGTGTGGATTACTTATTTAATTATATTTAGGAATTGATTGATTGCCATTTTGAATTGATTGTTGAGATGAAAATTACTGAATTATTATTTAGTAGAATACAAGCTAAAATAAAATAGTATTTAATTGAAATATATTTTTAAATTAATAAATTGAATTGAAATGTGTCCACAGCAGTTAATATAAACTTTGTTTTCCTTCCAGAGAGACGAACCAAGACCTTCGTATTTCTGAATTACAAATATGTTGTTAAATTATATTAAATTATCAGTCGTTTCATGCAAATGATGACAGTGTACAATAGGCAAATGTTAATTGCCTAATTATATAAATATGGAACAAATTCTTGCACATATAGAATCAACAGTTAGATACAAGAAGACGATAGAAAATTTGTTTACAGCCGAGTCAATCGATCGAAGTGAGAAATTATATTAGTACTAAAGATAACATAGTAAAACATGGCAAAAACCTTAGATCATGGCAATGAAGCGATTTGACTAGTAACTGAAACGGTTGGTGCATTAAGGCTAGCAATGAACTATCAAAATATTAGCAATAGTATTGCCACGTTGAAAGGAGAATCATCGAAATTTAGAGAGTGGATAGAAAGTATAGAAAATTTAGCTCACTTAACGACAAATAAAGAACTAAGAAATATAAATTTTAGATCAGATGAAGTGTTTGCGTTCTTAAGAAGAAGATTAAAATCATTACCGGAGGAAACGTGGGAGAATACGAACAAATATTAACCTGATTGTTATTGTGTATGCTACGTCATCATGTTGATGGCTGATCGTATATAGCCTAGACCGGCCGTAGGATAATGGTAAAATGCAACATGACGGAGCTTTGTTCATGACTTTGCAGCAGCGGTATGACTCCCATAGTTTCCTGTTAGTCAGGAGGGATGTTGTATAGTTTCAAGAGGGCTACTGTGAGATAGAAGGTACACATGTGAACTGGTTTATAATTTCACAAATTCACATTGCTGGGGAGATCTTTCGGTCTGTTATTTGATGTTCGACGGGGATAATCCAATGATTAACAGTATTTCATATGTTCGGATTTGGAGACAAAAAAGATATCCTAACATCTTCAAGCGCTATACATAAAAAACAAATATGACGATCATATGCAAGGCCAGAACATTAATGGAAAGATAATCAATAACCTAATTTATGCTGATGATACTGTTCTAAAAGCAGAAAATCTTAAAGACGTACGACAATTGCTTAATGTGATAAACATAACAAGCAAAAAAATAGAGACTATATATGAATATCAAAAAGAATAAAACTATGATCATAAACAAAGAAAATTCTCAAGACCTACAATTAAATATCACAGTTGAAGGAATACATCTGGAGACAGTCCAGAGCTACAACTACCTGGAACATACTGTAACCATTGATGGAAAATGTAAAATTGAAATAAACAAAAGAATAGGTATGGCAAAATGTAATTTTAATGCCATGAAAAAAATACTAATAAACAAAACAAATATCAGCAGGGCTGAAACTAAGAATGGCAAAATGTTACATCTTCTCAATATTCCTATGTGGTGCAGAAACATGGACATTAAATAAGAAAACAGAAAAGAAAATTGAAGCCTTTGAAATGTAGATTATAGAATAGGTAGAATTAGATAGGAAGAAAAGATAACAAACGATAAAGTTTTAAAACAGCTGAAAATAAAAAAAGAGAACCACTAAATATAATTAAGACAAGACAAATTGAATTTTTGGGGCATGTTAAAAGACATCAGCCTACTAAAAGTAATATTGGAAGGAAAAATACAAGGTAAAAGAGGTAGAGGTAGAGGCAGGCAAAGACTAACATGGACGACTAGCATCAAAACATGCAGCATGTCTGTTATCTGTGTGACTAGGTTCTGCCATGTTTGTTTGTGTGTTCTGTTTGGGTTGCAAGGATATGTAATTCCATACAACTTGATGTTAGGAACAGGTGTTAGAGCAGAGGGAAAGTCCACTTTGTTCTTCCACCTGCCTATGCCCATGATGAATGATTTATGTGTGTTTATCTGTGCCCCGCTACCTTTCCCAAATTCTGTGAAAGTATTGAGGATGTTGTCTATTGATGTAATGTTTGATGGAAAGAAGACAGTATCGTCAGCGTAGGCTAATAATTTCTGCTCTCCTTTCCCTGGTGTGAATGTACCTTTAATGGAACTGTCTTGTCTGATGCTCTCTAGGAGCGGTTCTATGGTCAAAGCATTAAGTAAAGGAGAGAGAGAACATCCCTGTCGGACTGATCTAGTTAGTCCGAAGGCCTCTGTGAACGAATGGTTCACAAGGACTTTACTTTCAGGTCTAGAATACAGAATGTGTATCCACTGTCTGAAGCTTGTTCCTAAGTTGCAGTTCAGTAGTGTCTTGTGGAGAAAGGAATGAGATACTCTGTCGAAGGCTTTTTCTTGGTCGAGAGATAGAATAGAAGACTGACTGTCTTTGTCATGAGTGTACGTTATGATGTCTCGTAAAAAATGTGTGTGGTGGTGGATGTTTCTGCCCTGTACACTGCACTGTTGATCTTTGTGAATGAGTGTTGCCATGAAGGGTTTTAGTTTATTTGTTAGTGCTTTTGTTAGTATCTTGTAGTCTGTGTTAAGTAGTGAAATGGGTCTGTAGTTTTTAAGAAGTGATTTGTCTGTGTTGTCTTTGCGGAGTAATGTTATGTAAGACATGTTTAAGCTTGGAGGAAGCTGTTTCTTGGTGAATGAGTCTGTGTACATTTTGAGAAGAAGAGGGCCTAGGAGAGGAAAGAAATGTTGGAAGAATTCTATTGTGAGACCGTCAGGTCCCGGAGATTTGTTCTTTTGCATTGATTGTATTGCGTTTGTTATGTCAGCTAATGTGAGTTCTTCGTCTAGTTTTTCCTTGTCAGCGCCTGGAAGTTTCCTTGTGTATTGCATGAATTTGTCTTGTATGTTTGGATGTGTGTTACTTTCCGTATAGAGGTTCCTGTAGTAGTCTTCAAATGCTTTTGTAATATTGGGAGTGTCGGTCTGTGTGTTGCCGTCTGCGTCTATTATTTTCCCTATGTGTCTGTTTCTTTGTATGCTTTGTTCTATTGCCATGTATTGTTTGCTGGGAGTTTCCTGTGTGATTGTTTTTAAGCCTGTTCGAAGCAGTGCTCCGTGAAATTCGTGATGTCTGTGCTGTTCCAACTCCTCCTCTAGTGTGAGGATGTTGGTTGCATGTCTGTCTATTTGTTTTGTTAGTTTGATGGCTTCCTCTAGTAATTTTTCTTGTCTTAATCTGTGTTTGTTTATCTGTAGTGCATATATCTGTGTTCTTTCCGTATAGTGTTTTTGAGGAGTTCCCAATGTTGCTGTATGTCCTCTGTGTCTTTGTCATCAGTGTATAGCTGGATAATTTGTTTAATGTGTTCTGTATATGTTTTGTTCTGCAGTAGGGTATTGTTGAATTTCCAGTGAGGTGACCTCCTGAAATGAGTGTTTGTGAATGCGGTGTTAGTTGTTGCAATGACTGCCTTGTGGTCTGTAAACTGGAGTGTATTTGTGATATGTGTGGCCTGGCTGATGAAGTTTGTGGACGGGACGTAAATCCTGTCTAAACGTGTTGCCCTGTTGTAGAAGTGGCTTTTGTGTGTGGTGTCCATGCCGTGTGGGTGTGTCTGTCTATACACATCTGTCAAACCGTGAGTGTCAATTATTGTCTGTAAAGTATCTAGTTGGTGATTGTCGTCTTTATTTGTTTTCCTTATCTGCTTCCTAACCTCTCCTCCAATGATATCCATATCTGTCAGGACGCAATTGAAATCTCCCCCTAAAATAATGTTTTGTCCCCTGTATGAGCCTGCAAGCAGGCTGTCTAGTCTGTCATAAAATATAGGTTGCTGACCGTAATGTGGTGGTGCGTGTATGCAAACTATGGTGTATGTGTGTTTGTCTTCGTCTTTTACTTGAAGTATTGCTGTCCTGCCGTCACTATCTCTGTCTTTCCTAATGATCGTCCACCTGTCTGATGTTTGTAAAATGGCCACACCTGAACCTGTTTTGTTTGTGGCTAGGCTGAAACACGCATGCCTTAGGCCTAGCCGTGTTGTGATGCGGGATGCGTGGTCGTCTGTGTGTATGTTTGTTTCTTGTAGTAAAATAAAGTCTGGCTTGTGTTTGTGTATGAGTGTTGTGATGTGATCTAATTTGGACCTGAGGCCCTTAATATTTAATGTTATGATGGTAATAGTTGCTGCCATTTGCCAAATGATTTATAAAAATAAATTCTATTGACATATGTACATGACAGAGTATGAGTATTTGTAAATGAAGTAGTTTTGACAATATAAGTGCCTACAGACCTGCACGTGCATTCGCCCACGTGCTCGCAAATAATTTTGAAAAAAAAAGGAAAGTTCACTCACATGTTCACCACAAATTAATATAAAACAGTTACATTCACCCACGTGCTCGTTAAATGTTAACATAAAACAGGAACATTCACCCACGTGCTCGCAACACGTTAAAATAAAACAGGTACATTCACACACGTGCTCGCAAATAATGATAATAAAACATATATATTCACCCACGTGCTCACAACAAGTTAAAATAAAACAGGAACATTCACCCACGTGCTCACAAATAATTTTGATAAAGTTTGTACATTCATCCACATACTCACAAATAACTATAATAGAACATGTATTTTCACCCACATGCTCACAATTTAATATAGAAGTAACGTAAAAAGTTATGAATGTAAAAGAAATTTCTGATGATACACTTATAAGTCTCTGTCGTTGAACATTAACACATATGATACACATTTTCAAAATGAATTTAAAAAACAGTTAAATTTTTGTTCTTTTTCGAGTTTGTTTTTTTCCGTGGCGTCGTCATCTCTTGTGTCGAGTCGTCCTCAGTGTCTGTATTAATTACTAAACGCCCCATTGTTGGAATTTCTGCTTGTATTGACTCCTCTTCGCTCTCTGATGATCCTGCTGCAGTTCTCTTCTTTTGGCTGGTGTGCCGGCGTTTTTTGCCGGCATGGACTGTGACGAAACCGTCACTGTTTGGCGCTTCGCCGGTTTTGTGACTGTCAATTTTGGTCTTGTTTTCGGCCGTCTCATTTCTTGTTTCTGCCTGGTTGACAGGGGTTGGTTCCTCTGATGGGAGGTTTTGCTGGATCTCTGTGTTGGCAATGATTATTTGCCTCTCTTGATCTTCGACTCGTCGCCTTTCTATCCTCTGTTTTCTCAGAGGACATTGACTGTCCCAGTGAGCGTCACTGGTACAGTGCGTACACTGCGTACGGCGGCCTGGCAGTGTCACCCACGTGGTGACAATTCTCCCACTTCGGGATTTAACCTTCATGTAATGTGGGATTGGTACATTTTCCACTGGCTTATATCTAAACATCCAGTCACAAGTTAACCCAATTTGTCTGGCTTCAGCCTCTTTGTCACCTGTCATTTTGGTGGCGACGAGTTTTTGTACTAGTTCTTGGTCGATGGTTGGGGGTAACCAATGGATTACCCCCTTCTGCTTCTCCTTCTCTACGTATTCTACCTCGATGGTCAATTTTGGCGAAGCCAGATCAATCTTCTTCCCTTCAAGCCTTTTGTAATGTATTATATGTGCCGCCGAACTTAGGGTAAAATACCACTTGAAGGGGCTATCCAAGCGGTATAGAGATGTGATGCTGTTCTGTCCGATACTAAAGGGTCCGGACAGAACTCCCAGAAGGAGGTTGAAATTCACTTTTGAAATGTCTTGTCCACTTATATTTAGCACTAGTGTGCCACTCCTATGAATGAGGTTTCCCTCGAAGTCTCCATCTAGATCAAACATGGGCACCTCCATACTTTCGTGACCTGTGTGTCACCACCGAAAAACACAATAATAACATCAACAGATGGACAACCCAGCCTATGACAACCTGCACCATCAAAGCAAGAGACAGAGCAGAATGGCGCTCCATGATAGCCAAACTTCGATGCGGAGATGGCACTTGATGATAATGATGATGAACTGATCACTGACTCAAAATAGCAAGCTATCGTAAAAGCTCAAGACAAAGCATGCTCAAATTGTTGTGACAAGTCAAATTGATGTCAACAATAAGTTCACAACTAAAGAATTCAAGTTACTTCAGCGCGTCGTGTCACGAGAAACTCCCGAATATTGCAAGACAACAGAGCACGTTTAATCGTCAATTGTCAATTAGCGTACGACAAATCCAGGTTAACTAGGGCACTGTGTAACATTGTGAGATCATCTAACTTAAAACGTAGTGTCTGGAGAGACATCCGTGTAATCACGTGACCGTGTAAGTGTAACCTCTTAAGAAATATAAACATCGAGTGTCTTCTTCCATTTTCCAAGGATTATTAAGTATGAATTACTTACTTAGTTAATTATATTTATGAATCGATTGATTGTCCTTTTGAATTGATTGTTGTTTGGCAGAATACACGCGTTATAAAATAGTATTTAATTGAAATGTCATCAAACAGGTCTGAGGATTTACCAACGCTGGCGAGGAGTAGTTTACCTGTGCCTACGTCATACAGGGGCACATTCTCGTGTATTTTCACACTCCACAGGAAATGTGGGGAACAGAAGTTAAAAGGATAACCATTCATGTCATTTGTGTAAATGGAAGGGCTGCTGTCCCCAGGATCCCCACCTCACTAGGACTAATGCCCTAGGCTAGAGCTGCCTAGCTAGTGGAAACTAGCCCAGATTCAACAGCACACAGACGTGCCGATTGCAATCTCGGCACTAAGAACATCGGGTGTTACCCTAGTCCGACCACGCATCTTCCACCCCCCCAATTTTTCTGTTCAAACTTTGACATAATGGGAGGTAGCAAAGCAGTACCCAAAGACTACTGTGTCACGTAGCCGACGTGACACAGTCTGTGTTGCTAGAGCAGGCAACACGGCTTTGCACCTAGGACAAGGTTTATAAGCCTTGCGTCTTAGCCAAAGAGAAAAATTGGGCAGTTGGTTTATAAATATTCACTAGAATTTCATAAACCCGGCCACTGAAAACTACATACAAAAAAGCTAATTATATAAATCTCTTGCTATTGTAATTTTTTAAGAGTACCACAATTTTGCATATCATTGGAAAAAAATATTTTCTAAAATATGTTTATGTTTAAATATACAAAAACATATTAGGCAATGTGTCTTACAATGCACTAAAATTAAATCTTATCAATCAAAGTGTATGTGCTTTTAATTTATGATGCAACTAAAAAATATTACTTTCATATGAATTTTTTAAAGTATTATTTTCCTTGCTTATTAAGGGTAGCCACTGCAAAGTGTAATTTTTCATAAAGTCAGAGTTATTGCTCCTGGGGGTAATTCCTTGTAACTTTTACACAGTTAAAATTATTCTCTAAAGCATTAATCATTAGACAATGTTCAGCGATGCATATAGATTTCAATTAATACGATAAATAAATGTGCTTCTAAGTTTTGTGCAAATTGTATGAAATTAATTTGTTTTTAGATGGTAGCAATTAAAAATTATCCAGTATGCATAAAATTCAATTAGAACTCCACGATTTTACTCACAATCATAAACAATAACCATTAGACGTGTTTAGCAATGCATGCAGATTTAAATTAATTCAATAAATATATGTGCTTCTACGTTTTGTGCATATTATAGGAAATTAATTTGTTTTTAAATGATAGCAATTTAAAATAATCCAGTATGCATAAAATTCAACAAGAATTTCACGATTGTTATTTAAATGGATCATATGTAAACAATTTATATTATTTTCATCTTATCCTCACAAAATGCAGAGTGGATAGTAAAAATCCAACAATATTTTCATGAACATGGAGACCATATTATTTCAGGTTCTCTAACAGAATAACTTAGAATATCTTCAAATAGTTACTAAAATGCATTTGTAAATAATATGCCATAGTTCAAGCTACTTCAATTTTTATATTGAAAATGAATTAATATTCATTCATTATTATTCATTGTCTATTTGTCATGAAGGACGAAGAGATAGAGGGAAACAAAAAGAAAAGATACCAGACAGCTTAAGAGAATGGCTTGGCAGAAGGTCATCAACCGAAATGATAACTGTCGAGATCAAAAGTTGTGGAGAAACATGATCACCTACGCCAGCAGGCCTGATACTTGATGATGATGATTTCTCATGATTCTAACTTCAAAAAGAATTAAGTAAGTTTGCCACAGTTAAAAATTATATATATTAATAAGATTATAATGGCATTCTAATATTACAAATAATAATAAGAATTATCTTAATTGTTATATTAAAATTAAATTAATTAAATGAAATCAGAAATATTAATAGCTCTCTCACACACACATTTTTTGCAGTCACAATTAATACAGTTCTGGATAAAAATGGATTAGAAGCTGTATCTTGTAGACATTCTTATTAAGTTATAGTTAGTGAATAAATAAAGGAGAAACTTTTCTTCAAAAATTAAGATAATTATTTTAGTACAATACAATAAAACAAACTGCTCTCTTTGTTTGTTGAATGGAAACAGACAGTATGTTAATTTAATTATTAATTCTTAACTTTGTTGATTTTCTTTTGTTCACAGTTTCTTACAATCATTTATTTGAGAATCACACATTGGATTGATTAAGGACTATGGTTGAATTTGAAAGAGAAAAAAAAATATATATATATAATTATGCAAATGTGAAAAGAAAAAAATAGCTCTACAGATAATTTATGGAAATTGTTCAGTAGGTAATTTTTTTTAGTCTTTTTTAAAAAAAAAGTATCCTGAAATTGCCAACAAATTAAACACCAGTTATGTTGAAGAGCAGCATAGTACTTTAAAAAATCTCTCTTCTGTAATGATTTCACTCACCATTAATGCTCTTTTAATTTATATAAATCATATAAGGGAATTCAAAATTGGTTGATGAGATGTAAAAGCTACCATGATTTCTCACAACTTTATGCTATATTTCACTCTAAAGAGTGTTAGATTAGTGATTCTATTAATTTTGTCATTTTACACATTAATTTATCACAAATATTAGTAATATGTATGTGTATATGTCTCTCTATCTGTCTGTCTCTCTGTCTCAGCAAACTTTGTATAATGTTGATGTTGCTGTCTTGCAGGTTTTGCCCACTTCTTGGCCAGGTACGATCCATTTAGCCTCAGACCAAGTCTTTGATGTTATATTAGACCATGATTGCCATCCAAAAAAGTGTAAGCCACTTTTGCTTCATAAATTGAACATATCTGTAATTGTTGTTTTCTTGTGGGATTTTCAGCTGTTTGTTGCCAGTACATGCTTTAATTATTCTTTGATCTTTGCCTTCAATGTTTATGCCATCTAAAATTTTTATTATTTCTTGTGCTTTACTTCTCTCTCTCTCTCTGCGTTCAGGACTCAATCAGAGTAAGGATTCCAGACTCTCATATGAAGTCAGCTGTCAGGCTAAGTGTGTTGATCGCCCCCACAGACAGAATATCACAATTAGAGTCTGTCAGATCCACTCTGACTGAACACCCGTTAATACGTTGCACTGTGTTCTGCGCCAGTGGCCCAGTGCATCCGATTTCAGCCAGCATTTTATTCGGGTTTGCTTTCCCTAGCCTTTGATTGTCCCCAATCTTCCTGCAAGGCAGCAGATGATCTTTTCTGTAGGGGGATTCTGCCCTTAGATGGTAGGCCCTCCCAGGTTTACGAGCACCATCTGCCCGAGTCACTAGAGGTGACTAACACAGACACGGACACACAAAGAAGTGAGATGTGACTAACACAGACACACACACACACAAAGATGTGAGATGTGGCTAACACAGATATGCACACACAAAGATATGAGATGTGACTAATGCAGACATGCACACAGCGATAAGAGGCATGACTAACACCAACACACATCAAGTTATATGGCACATGACTAACATAAACATACACATAAAGATATGAGATATAACTGACATTGACATGCACACACAAAGATATGACACATGCCTAACATAGACATGCACACAAAGATAAGAGATATGACTAACATAGATATGCACACACAAAGATATGAGATGGGACTAACATAGCCATGCACACACAAGGATATGAGATGTGACAAACACAGACATGCAGACACACAAAGATATGAGATATAACTAACATAAACATGCACACAAAGATATGAGATATCACTAACCCAGACATGCACACACAAAGATATGACATATGACTAACACTGGTACACACTAAGATATGAGATATGACTAAACACAGACACACATAAAGATATGAGACATGATTAACACGGACACACCGAGATATGAGATATGACTAACATGACACACACCAAGATATGAGCCATGGCCAGCACACACAGGCTAAGATATGAGCCATGGCTAGGACAGAAACACAGCAAGATTTGAGCCATGGCTTCACTAAAAAACACCAAAAAATGAACCATGTCTAGCACAGAAACACATTAAAGTGTCCATATGCTTGGGCTTGTTGTAGTCGGCAGACTCTTCTGAACGTGGGAATCACAGGTTTCGTTAAACAGTTGTCCGGAGATTTGAGAGTGCAGTCTGACCCATAGAACGTTCTCTTGCATGTACAGATTCCCGATCGACTGTTGACAGGTGTCGTTGAAACAGTTGTCCGGACATTTGAGAGTACATATGATGTCACATCCATCAGAACACATCTGTTCGCACTGTAGCCCAAAATTACCATCTGGACAAGTGTCATTACAGGTATAGCCAAGATGTTTACATTGTAGGCATTTTCCAGATTTTCCTCAAATAAAGGACAGACACTGAGACAAGACCCGGAACAGTCGTGTCCATAGATCCCATGTGAACCGTAGCCGTGACAAGTACCGATGATGACATTGCAGCCTTTACTACACCCACTACACACTGCACAAAACGACAAGAATGCTCATCCAGACAATAGGTAATCTGTAAATGTTTGCACCTCACATACCGTCAGTGCACTGTCGGTCTGCGAAATGGTCGGTGAGAACTCAATCTTAATGTGTGCCATTGACGTTTGTGTTTTGACTACAATAGTGTTCACAGATAAATTAGGGTAGGATATATCATTATACTGGAACACTACTCCGCCACTGTCAGAGAAAGCCCTTAGAGTGGCATTCTTTACCCGAATCATAGTGCTAGCTCGATGATAGATTCGAATGATGTGAGTCTTCTGGGGCGTTGCAAAGTTCAGATACCAGTAAACAGAATTGGTTCCACTTCTCCATTGTGTGTGTGTGCAGTCATAGTCATAGAGATTGGTCTTTGTTTTGCTATTAACTGCGGCCTCTGGTCCACATCTGTCTCCTGTATAACAAGCATCAAATGTTTTGTGCATTAAATCGGTCTGGTTTGTGTTCTGTTTGAGAGCCAGTTTCCGACCCCCGCCAATGTAGTTGGAGCAGATATTTGCAACTATCGCCCTTTCATTCCATAACTTGTTGATCAGACCAGCCCCAGGGCAGAAGGTGATTGTTGCTAACGAAGCCAGCGAATAAAGACTTGATCTACAGCGATGGTTAACGAACTGTGTACACACATTTATTATCAAACCCGTGTTTACATTTTAAAAAAAACCGCCATCTCACTATGGTAACAGATAGTGTGAAATTCTCTAATAGAATAAGATAAACCGTTGGAGACAAGGAAAGTCAACATTGTTTACATGGCTTGGACGCAAGAAGCCGTGCTTTACTTTATCAAATGCTTTGGTATAATCTATGAAATATATATACAGAACTTTTATGACAGTTTTTAAAAGTATTATTTTCTTTGGTTATTATATGAAGTCAGTGCAAATTTATTTTTTTTCAGTTATTATTTATAGAGGTAATTGCTTTAACCTTATAGACAGTTCATAATATTCTGTAAAATATTAATCATTGGACATGTTTAGCATGTACATAGATTGAAGTTATGCAGTAAATAATTGTGCTCTTAAATTTTTATGTAAATTATAGGAAATTAATTTGTTTTTAAATTGTAACAATTTATAATTATACAGTATTCATAAAATTCAAAAAGAACTCAACTATTTTCAATATGGCTTCCTATGTAAACGAGATATTTTATTTTTTCTTATCCCACAAAATAAAGGGCAGATGGTCAAAATCAAATCATATTTTTAGGAACACTGGACGCTATCTCATTTCAGATTCTCTAACAAAATAACTTAAAATATCCTCATGTAGTTATTAAAATGAGTTCTAAAAATAATATTCCAACAGTTCAAGGCACTTCAATCTTTATATTGAAAAAGAATTAATTTTCATTCATTATTATTCATTGTCTTATTGTCATGTTTCTAATTAAATAACAATTAAGTTTACCGCAGGTAAAAATTATATATAAATACGATAAATAATGTCATTCTAATATTACAATAATAATAATTACCTTAAGTTACTATTCTTTGCTGTCAACTTTTAATGTGTTCTAAAAATTTGATTATTTCTTAGTGTTTTAATTTATCAAATGCGTTGGTATAGTCTATGAAACATATATCTGTTTTCATCCTCTGTGGCTGTTTCTATTAAAAATATCATGGTGTATATGTCATTTTTCATACCTTTACCTCCAACAAAATCACTTTTCATCACTAATTTTTAGACTGATTTTTTTTCGAACTCTTCATATGATAATTCCTAATGTCTTGAACGTGTGACTCATAAGCATATTGTGGGATGAACATCACATTCAATCGCACCAGATTTCTTTTGGTAATTAAAAAGTATAAGTACCCCCGTCACGCCAGCGTATAGGGAATATGGTGTTAATGACCATAAATTTTACAGACAATCAGCACATGATTTTTGGGGTAATGTGGTTAACATTACGCACCTGCCACTTTACTTTCCTAGAAAAAAAATCCGGTACCCATTAATGGCTGGGTGAATCGGAAGTCGTCAGTTGGGATGGAACCCTGCATCATGTCCTTTGTAGTCCAGTTAGCTAACAATTGAGCTATCTTGGCTCCCCATTTCTTTGGTAAGGCTATGAGTATTGATTTTAATAGGCCATCTGGTATATTTCACCTGTTATAGATTTGCATTCCCATGGAGCATAAAATAAAAAAAATTCAGTTAAAAAATAATATTCTGTACAATAAATAAATATTAAGTAAATATTCAAATATTCAGTTTAACTGTTTAAAACTTGTTTTCTTTGTATTTTAATTATTCTCTTTAAGTCTTGTCATTAAACAATTTAAAAATTCTTCCTTCGACAAGCTTACGAGAACTGAGACTGAGTGATTGCAAAAGTGTAGCTGATCTAGGCATGCAAGAGTGGCTAAATTACATAAGACTCTACATTATCTCATTGTGGCAAATTGTAAAAAGGTAATGGAGGTTTTTACATTTTAATGTCTTTTTATTTTTGAAAGTTGTGGGGGATTGGGAAAAGTAAGTTATTACTCATATATTTCCATGACTGTCTTATTTCTAATGCTCTGCAGTGCCATCAGATAGCACACATGGTTTTCGGTATACTTTGTCATATGTTCTTATTCTGGCTGAGCTTCTCAATCTTCACTAAAATTCTACCTTACTCAACTTGGAAGAAAAATATGAACCTAAGGTAGTATAGCAATTATTGTAAAGACACCGTCTTGAAGAAACCACTAGTCTTGAAATTGATGTGAGTAAGTACCATCTTGTACCAGCTCACCAACTACCTGTATTTACAAGTTTAACAGCCAAATATTTGTTATAGAAAATATTGTTCTACGTGTAATGTGTTTCATGCAATTTTTATCACCACAAACATTTATACTCAAGATTTTTTTTCTTTAAAATGATTTATTACATTAGCTCTTTCTGTACATTTCACCGCACTGTGCGGCAAGGAGATTCCGTCAACTTACATTTCGCCGTTTTTGTTCGCCACACTCAATTTGATTAGTGTGAACGCCATGAAACCATATTCTTTTTACATGTATTATATCATCTGGATATTGGTGAAATCTTATATCTTGTTCAATTATCTAAACATTCATATATATATGTTATATATTAAATAGAAATATATAGATTGATTCTTAAAACCATGAACAATTTTTGTCTCTAAAATCTCTTCTGTTGCGTCAATAAAAAGCTTTAGTACAGAAAGAGTTAACCAAAGAAGTACAGTACAGACATAATTTAATTCTGTTCATAGACATAATTTTATTCTGCGTTCACAGCTTTCACCTAAGACGAAGTCCCTATAGCCTAGGAACTGAATTTTGCATGTTCATTCATTTTACCCTGGCAGCCATGTGCACAGGAGCCCCTCGCCACCCAGACAGATAACTCCATCTTCAGAGGTACTCATATTTTTCCTGTTGTGTAATTGACATGTCAAGCCGGACCTCACTGTTGAGACTAGGAGTGGTTGCCACAGAGAGAAATCACAAATTAAAATCTCAACTTGTATAGTTGGATTTGAACTAACAAACTTTCTGTGTCAAGACTGCCATAACTTGAGATTGAAAACTTCCTCTTCAAGCAAATTCCACAGAGCATTTGAATTGCTTTAGGCTCAAAACTTTCCACTGTGAGAATTTCAATCACAGCTTATAGCTTCTGACACGTATTCAGTGCATCCACCATTTTGATAACTAATTCAAGGAAGCATGTGACACCAGACTGTGGAAACATTTTTTGGAAGAGCAAAAGAAAAAAAAACAATCTTACTTTACATTGGAAAAAATACATTTTATAAAACTTTTGCAGTGCAGATACAGACTTTCACAGCTTATCAGTTTAAAATTGTTTCTTTAGAGAGCTAAGTATAAATTTTATTTGACATTTTCATTTATGTCATTCATTAAGTGCTGTCTCCGCACCAAGGTTGGCTATCGTGGAGCACCTTTCTTCTGTCTCTTGCTTTGATGTTGTAGGGATCGAACCCTACCTCTTGTCTTTTGTAGTCCAGCTCACTAACCACTGAGCTGTCGCGGCTCCCCATTTCTTTGGTAAGGCTATGAGTATTGATTTTAATAGGCCATCTGGTATATTTCACCTGTTATAGATTTGCATTCACATGGAGCATAAAATAAATAAATATTCAGTTAATAAATAATATTCTATACAATAAATAAATATTCAGTTAATAAATAATATTCTATACAGTAAATAAATATTCAGTAAATATTCAAATATTCAGTTTAAATGTTTAAAACTTGTTTTCTTTGTAATTTTAATTATTCTCTTTAAGTCATGTCATTAAACAATTTAAAAATTCTTCCTTCAACAAGCTTACGAGAACTGAGACTGAGTGATTGCAAAAGTGTAGCTGATCTAGGCATGCAAGAGTGGCCAAATCACGTAAGCCTCTACATTACCTCATTGTGGCAAAATGTATAAAGGTAATGGAGGATTTTACATTCTAATGTCTTTTTATTTTTAAAAGTTGTGGGGTTTTGGAAAAAGTATGTTAGTACTCATATATTTCCATGACTGTCTTACTTCTTACTTCTAATGCCCTGCAGTGCCATCAGATGGCACACAGGGTTTTTGGTGTACTTTGTCATATGTCCTTATTCTGGCCGAGTTTCTCAATCTTCACTAAAATTCTACCTTACTCAACTTTGAAGAAAAGTATAAACCCAAGGTAGTATAGCAATTATTGTAAAGACACCGTCTTGAAGAAACCACTAGTCTTGAAATTGATGTGAGTAAGTACCATCTTGTACCAGCTCATCAACTACCTGCATTTACAAGTTTAACAGCCAAATATTTGTTGTAGAAAATATTAGTCTACGTTTGATGTGTTTCATGCAATTTTTATCACCACAAACATTTGTACACAGATTGTTTTCTTTAAAATGATTTATAACATTAACTCTATCTGTACGTTTCGCCGCACTGTGGCAATTAGATTCCATCAACTTACGTTTCGCCGTTTTTGTTCCCCACGCCCATTTTGTATTGTGAGAACGCCATGAAACCATATTCTTTTTACATGTCTTATATCATCTGGAAATTGGTGAAATCTTATATCTTGTTCAATTATCTAAGCATTCATATATGTGTTATATATTAGATAAATAGAAATATATAGAGTGATTCTTAAAACCATGAACAATTTTGTCTCTGAAATCTCTTCTGTTGCGTCAATAAAATGCTTTCGTATGGAAAGAGTTAATCAAAGAAGTACAGTATAGACATAATTTTTTTTCTGTTCATAGACATATTTTTTTTCTGCATTTGCAGCTTTCACCTAAGGTGAAGTCCCTATAGTCTAGGAACTGAATTTTGCATGTTCATTCATTTTACCCTGGCAGCCATGTGCACAGGAGCCCCTCGCCACCCAGGCAGATAACTCCATCTTCAGAGGTACTCATATTTTTTCTGTTGATGTGTAATTGACGTGTTCAGCCGGGCCTCACTGATGAGACTAGGGGTGGTTGCCACAGAGAGAAATTACAAATAAAAATCCCAACTTGTACAGTTGGATTTGAACTGACAACCTCTCCTCTGTGTCAAGACTGCCATAACTTAAGATTGAAAACTTCCTCTTCAAGCAAATTCCACAGAGCATTGTGAATTGCTTTAGGCTCAAAACTTTCCACTGTGAGAATTTCAATCACAGCTTATAGCTTCTGACACGTATCCAGTGCATCCACCATTTTGATAACTAATTCAAGGAAGCATGTGACACCAGACTGTGGAAACATTTTTTGGAAGAGCAAAAGAAAAAAAAACAATCTTACTTTACATTGGAAAAAATACATTTTATAAAACTTTTGCAGTGCAGATACAGACTTTCACAGCTTATCAGTTTAAAATTGTTTCTTTAGAGAGCTCAGTATAAATTTTATTTGACATTTTCATTTATGTCATTCATTAAGTGCTGTCTCTACATCCAAAGTTGGCTACCGTGGAGCACCTTTCTGCTGTCTCTTGCTTTGATGATGAAGATTATTATAGGCTGATGTGACCAACTTTTGATGTTACTTGCCCATATTAGTCTTGGTCTACCTCTCCCTCTTTTACCCTGCATTTTCCCTTCCAAGATTACTTTTAGTAGACCGTTGTTTTTAACATGCCTCCAAAAACTCATTTGTCTTGTTTGAATTGTGTTTAGTAGTTCTCTTTTAATTTTTAGTTGTTTTAAGACTTTAACTCTAGAGGCAAAATGAGCACAATACAATACAATCTTCATGCCAATATTGTGCTTCCAATGCCAGACCTTGACCCTAGATGCAAGAACAATAAGAAAAATAACCTCTACTGAGATTAAATGTGTCAGACGAATGACAGGAAACAGTCTGAGAGATAAGATCAGAAATGAAGAACTGAGGAGAAAGCTAGGAATAGCCCCCACCATAGAATATATAAAGAAACAACATATAAAATGGTTTGGCCACATGACAAAGCAGAAAAATAAAAACACAACACAGCGAGCCTTCAACAAATGTGAGAATACCAGACACAGTGGTCGACCTTGAAAAAGATGGGTGTAATATTAGAAGCACTAGGAAACATAACAGCAGCCGAGGTGAACAGAAGAACAAAAGACCAAAAATTATATCTCCCCTCGATGCTGAAAGGTAAATGAGGAAGGAAAGAAGAAGAAGATGAATCATTTGTTTTCTTTTCTTTCCTTTCAATTCTTCCTATTCTTCTATAAATCCACATCTAAAAAGCTTAAATATTCTGTTCTGTTTTCTTGTCTAATGTCCATCTTTCAGCACCATGCATGAATGTTGAGAAGACTTAGCCCTGCTTTATTTGTTTTGATGTTAGTATATTTTTTATGACATTAAAATTACTTTTTGCCATTTTCTATTCTTTTTTTTTTCCTCCAGTCTTACATTTTCCATCATTGGTTATAGTATGTTCAAAGTAGTTGTAGCTTTGAACTGTCTTCAGGTGTATTTCTTGAAATTTGATATCCACTTGTAGGTTTTGAGTACTTTCTTTGTTTATGGTCATAGTTTTAGTCTTTTTGATATTCATATCTAATCCATATTTTTTGCTTATCATGTTTATTCCATTTAGTAATTGATGTAGATCTTCAGGATCTTCTGCTAGTAATACAGTATCATCAGCATATCTTAGGTTACTGACTATCATTCCATTAATGTTTATGCCTGGCATCTTTGTGATGTTTTTAAAGATTTTCTCATTGATTAGTTTAAACAAGCTTGGTGATAGAATTTGTGTCACTGTTAAAATATTTACATATTTATATATATATATATATATATATATATATATATATATATATATATATATATATATATATATATATATATATATATATACGGCCCTTTTCGTCTTGTCAGACGGTCTAGTGGAGGCTATTGCGTATTTTTTTAGGTATTGTTTTTGCCGAACAGCTTCTCTCGTGGCTAATTCTACCAATGTTTGACAAACACACGCGGTCACATAATGAACAGGTCAGGCTCGCTGATCCACAGGGTTTACCATCCTTTTTCATGAGTCTCTTCTCTTCTAAGTCCTGTCTTAGCACAGTCTCAAATGTTGTTATACCTTTCCTTATACATGCTCTCCATGATGTGCGATCACTTGCCAGATGTTGCCAGTTGTTTTCACAGATGAAGTCTTTCAGAGATGATTTTGCTTGTTTTAGTAAGTCCAGGGCACATGGTCCTTACGTTCCATGTGCCAAGTTTAAACATTGGTATTTTCTTCCTCATTTCACTTTGCCTACTCTGCCTGGGCACAGGATATGGAGATAGTGCTTTACCCAGTCGCACTATCCCCCTCTCGACTTCGTTTCAAGGATTTCCGAAGGATGGACATACGTCCATACGTTCGGAATTGAAAGAAGGTGCAGGGGATGCCAGAAAGACGATTAACGCCGTCAACTGCCTTAGGGTCCCTCCCTCCGGATTTTTACTCTGGGTGTACTCCCATAACCTTCGATTCTAACTAGAAACTAGTCCACAAGGTAGTGGAGGGTTTTGTGGTCGAAGTTTCCCTTCTTCTAGACGGGTTGCCAGCCAAGTTTTACGAGTCCCGTCTACCCGGAGCGATATCTAAAGATACGCCTTTGTCAGGCTCAAGTGCCCGGACGTCCGAGAGAACACGTTACCGGTCAGTGCAAGGCTAGAAATTGCTCCAATGCACAAGTACCAAATCCGTGAAAAACACATCACTGAAACAGTACATAATCCAATTAATGAATAAAACATCCATAGAATGAATTGTCGGCATAGGACTTCTCCACACAATAGCAGTTTACTGCGTAATTAAACACAAGAATCGAGAGCTAAAGTAGCTTCGCTGCTTTCTGTGGCCAATTTGACCGGAAACCCATATTTATATATGAAGGTCAACAACAGAAATGATAAATAACGGTCGAGATTGAAAGTTGTGGAGAGATATGACCACCTACACCAGCAGACCTGGTATTTGATGATGATGATTATTATTTACTGTATGTAATTATAGCCATGATAATATAGGTTATAAGTTATAATTTTTATTGTGTACTAGTTTATTGTATCTAACTGGCCTTTATAAAAATTACCTCAGTTTTATTATTAAAAAGTAATATTATGCTTTAGGTAGATAGCCTTTGACTGAAGCAATCCATCAATCTTCATTCACTTCCATACGCCAAATAACAAAATAACACATTTTCAGGTGTTTTGTTATCACTTAGACTCCTTATTGTGCATGCAACATAAAAAATAATGGTATTATTTAAAACATCATAGCTAAGTATACCTACAACACATAAAACACAGAAGTACACTTTTAAATCTAGGAAAGGGCGCTGCCATATTATAGAATATAATCACATTTTTATTTTACCATTTCATTTTTGTTTTATTCATATCTGGAGTAGGGCTGTTTTTTTTTTCCTCAACATGCCGGTGACCATAAGTGATTATATATTTTACTATCCCCTTAATTCACAACATTTAATCTCTCATATTAACAGTGAAGAGCTATATATTACTTGCTTACGTTCGCCCGATGACTAAAGTATTCTAGAGTATTAGTAGACTGTAGAATTCCTCTTCGTCATATGCACTTAAAAGGACGTAAAGTGGACGTATCTGCGTTGTATTGTGGTTTGCAGTATAACTGTTATATTTGCACTTTCGACCCAACATATCCGACTTCAGCACGACATTTTTGAGTACCGGGTTGTCTTCCCTCTTTGATCCCTGCTCGCTTGACCAGACTAGACAGGTTAGTCTGTTACTGGAGGCACCACGGAGAGGTGGAGCAGGGTCTGGATGGTTTTGGTTCACTGATCCTGGCACAAGCCATCAGCTATGGGTTGCTGACAACTTCCAGATCTGGTGCTGGGAGGCGCGCCTTCGCCTCCAAGAGCTATATATTTGTTTATAATAATTTTTTGGACATTTTCAATTTTGTGAAATTTGTCTTGGAAGTTGAACTATATTTTTTTGCTCAAGTTGTCAGTAAAAGCAACAGCCATAAACACTGGGATATTAGGATGGCAAATGTTATTTTGGAGATAAACTGTAACAACAAACCCCACAATGTCAGCAGCGTTACATAAACAACTTTTTATAGTGGAAAGATGGGAAAAGATAATGAATGTTGTGTAGACAACAATTCTGAATGTTAAGTTAGAATAATTTTTATCAGGGAAAGGAATTAATTTGCGTTATTTTAGGGGTCTCATTTGCGTCATCATCACTTAGGTCATTTCAGCTAAAGAATGTGTTGTGAACAGGTCTGAATAATCAGTTGTATGTGTATCAAGTTTTAGGCTTTATTTGTTATTATATGTAGTTACTTTTTGGATATCCAGTTTTGGTTGTGAATTACACTCATCAGTTTATGTGTATCTATTTCAGTCTGTCACCAGCCTTGGTAGATTGCCACATGTCTTGCCACCGTGCATCGTCTTTGTATTCTCCTTGATGGTGTCCTTCGTCTACTGCTCTATCTCTCCATGTGACGTAGCACGGTATGGCACATCATGCTGTTTTTGGAAGTCAGGTGAGGAATTTATATTTTATCTATCCACTTGGGCTACTAGTTGTCTGCCTGCCATATACCTGCCTAACTATCCCTTCCATCTGTCTATCATGTTTGTTTTTGTTAGTCCTTTCATTGGCCCTTAAACCATCAAAATGAACTCTTTAATTAAAAATGTTCTTAAGTCATAGCCATCTGTATTTTTTATATTTTATTTATACATGTAATTACCAATTTCTGGGCATCAAATTTCAGCATGCTATTATGTATTGTTATGGATGTGAATCATGGACAGTAGGACAACAGAGAAGAAAATCACTGCAGTCTGTAGAAATGAGGTTTTACAGAAGAATGTTGAGAATACCATGGACAACTTAAATGAGTAATGAAAAAGGCCAGAAAGCGGTAAAAGCAAAAAGAGAGCTAGTTTCCAATATTAGGAAGAAACAATCATTTTTTGGCCATGTAATGAGAAGAGAACAGCTGGAATATATTGTAACAACTGGAAAAATTGAGAGACGAAGAGATAGAGGGAAGGAAAGAGAAAAAATACCAGACAGCATAAGAGAATAGGGGGTTAAGGCATAAAAAATGTGAAGCTGCAGTAAAGCTGAATGTGAGGAAAAATAAAAAAATTAAAAAAAATTGTATGTAAGAAGTTTTACGTGATAAATGGACGACACAGACTAAACAACGCTTCGACCCAATAGGCCTTCATCAGGAACAAACAAAAAAACACACACACAAAACTAATAACGAAACAACCAAAACAAAAACAATCGAAATGTGTTAAAGAAAACAAAATTAACTATCCTATCAAAACAAAAGGAAATAGCAACCAAGTGCGGCTTAAGAGAATTGCTTGGCAGAAGGTCAACAACAGAAATGATAAATAAATGTCGAGATTGAAAGTTGTGGAGAGATATGACCACCTACGTTAGCAGACCTGGTACTTGATGATGATGATGATTATGTACTGTATGTAATTATAGCCATGATAATATAGGTTATAAGTTATAATTTTTATTGTGTACTAGTTTATTGTATCTAACTGGCCTTTATAAAAATTACCTCAGTTTTATTATTAAAAAGTAATATTATGCTATAATGCTTTTTTAGGTAGATAGCCTTTGACTGAAGCAATCCATCAATACTTCATTCACTTCCATACGCCAAATAACAAAATAACACATTTTCAGGTGTTTTGTTATCACTTAGACTCCTTATTGTGCATGCAACATAAAAAATAATGGTATTATTTAAAACATCATAGCTAAGTATACCTACAACACATAAAACACAGAAGTACACTTTTAAATCTAGGAAAGGGCGCTGCCATATTATAGAATATAATCACATTTTTATTTTACCATTTCATTTTTGTTTTATTCATATCTGGAGTAGGGCTGTTTTTTTTTTTCCTCAACATGCCGGTGACCATAAGTGATTATATATTTTACTATCCCCTTAATTCACAACATTTAATCTCTCATATTAACAGTGAAGAGCTATATATTACTTGCTTACGTTCGCCCGATGACTAAAGTATTCTAGAGTATTAGTAGACTGTAGAATTCCTCTTCGTCATATGCACTTAAAAGGACGTAAAGTGGACGTATCTGCGTTGTATTGTGGTTTGCAGTATAACTGTTATATTTACACTTTCGACCCAACATATCCGACTTCAGCACGACATTTTTGAGTACCGGGTTGTCTTCCCTCTTTGATCCCTGCTCGCTTGACCAGACTAGACAGGTTAGTCTGTTACTGGAGGCACCACGGAGAGGTGGAGCAGGGTCTGGATGGTTTTGGTTCACTGATCCTGGCACAAGCCATCAGCTATGGGTTGCTGACAACTTCCAGATCTGGTGCTGGGAGGCGCGCCTTCGCCTCCAAGAGCTATATATTTGTTTATAATAATTTTTTGGACATTTTCAATTTTGTGAAATTTGTCTTGGAAGTTGAACTATATTTTTTTGCTCAAGTTGTCAGTAAAAGCAACAGCCATAAACACTGGGATATTAGGATGGCAAATGTTATTTTGGAGATAAACTGTAACAACAAACCCCACAATGTCAGCAGCGTTACATAAACAACTTTTTATAGTGGAAAGATGGGAAAAGATAATGAATGTTGTGTAGACAACAATTCTGAATGTTAAGTTAGAATAATTTTTATCAGGGAAAGGAATTAATTTGCGTTATTTTAGGGTCTCATTTGCGTCATCATCACTTAGGTCATTTCAGCTAAAGAATGTGTTGTGAACAGGTCTGAATAATCAGTTGTATGTGTATCAAGTTTTAGGCTTTATTTGTTATTATATGTAGTTACTTTTTGGATATCCAGTTTTGGTTGTGAATTACACTCATCAGTTTATGTGTATCTATTTCAGTCTGTCACCAGCCTTGGTAGATTGCCACATGTCTTGCCACCGTGCATCGTCTTTGTATTCTCCTTGATGGTGTCCTTCGTCTACTGCTCTATCTCTCCATGTGACGTAGCACGGTATGGCACATCATGCTGTTTTTGGAAGTCAGGTGAGGAATTTATATTTTATCTATCCACTTGGGCTACTAGTTGTCTGCCTGCCATATACCTGCCTAACTATCCCTTCCATCTGTCTATCATGTTTGTTTTTGTTAGTCCTTTCATTGGCCCTTAAACCATCAAAATGAACTCTTTAATTAAAAATGTTCTTAAGTCATAGCCATCTGTATTTTTTATATTTTATTTATACATGTAATTACCAATTTCTGGGCATCAAATTTCAGCATGCTATTATGTATTGTTATGGATGTGAATCATGGACAGTAGGACAACAGAGAAGAAAATCACTGCAGTCTGTAGAAATGAGGTTTTACAGAAGAATGTTGAGAATACCATGGACAACTTAAATGAGTAATGAAAAAGGCCAGAAAGCGGTAAAAGCAAAAAGAGAGCTAGTTTCCAATATTAGGAAGAAACAATCATTTTTTGGCCATGTAATGAGAAGAGAACAGCTGGAATATATTGTAACAACTGGAAAATTGAGAGACGAAGAGATAGAGGGAAGGAAAGAGAAAAAATACCAGACAGCATAAGAGAATAGGGGGTTAAGGCATAAAAAATGTGAAGCTGCAGTAAAGCTGAATGTGAGGAAAAATAAAAAAAATTAAAAAAAATTGTATGTAAGAAGTTTTACGTGATAAATGGACGACACAGACTAAACAACGCTTCGACCCAATAGGCCTTCATCAGGAACAAACAAAAAAACACACACACAAAACTAATAACGAAACAACCAAAACAAAAACAATCGAAATGTGTTAAAGAAAACAAAATTAACTATCCTATCAAAACAAAAGGAAATAGCAACCAAGTGCGGCTTAAGAGAATTGCTTGGCAGAAGGTCAACAACAGAAATGATAAATAAATGTCGAGATTGAAAGTTGTGGAGAGATATGACCACCTACGTTAGCAGACCTGGTACTTGATGATGATGATGATTATGTACTGTATGTAATTATAGCCATGATAATATAGGTTATAAGTTATAATTTTTATTGTGTACTAGTTTATTGTATCTAACTGGCCTTTATAAAAATTACCTCAGTTTTATTATTAAAAAGTAATATTATGCTATAATGCTTTTTTAGGTAGATAGCCTTTGACTGAAGCAATCCATCAATACTTCATTCACTTCCATACGCCAAATAACAAAATAACACATTTTCAGGTGTTTTGTTATCACTTAGACTCCTTATTGTGCATGCAACATAAAAAATAATGGTATTATTTAAAACATCATAGCTAAGTATACCTACAACACATAAAACACAGAAGTACACTTTTAAATCTAGGAAAGGGCGCTGCCATATTATAGAATATAATCACATTTTTATTTTACCATTTCATTTTTGTTTTATTCATATCTGGAGTAGGGCTGTTTTTTTTTTCCTCAACATGCCGGTGACCATAAGTGATTATATATTTTACTATCCCCTTAATTCACAACATTTAATCTCTCATATTAACAGTGAAGAGCTATATATTACTTGCTTACGTTCGCCCGATGACTAAAGTATTCTAGAGTATTAGTAGACTGTAGAATTCCTCTTCGTCATATGCACTTAAAAGGACGTAAAGTGGACGTATCTGCGTTGTATTGTGGTTTGCAGTATAACTGTTATATTTACACTTTCGACCCAACATATCCGACTTCAGCACGACATTTTTGAGTACCGGGTTGTCTTCCCTCTTTGATCCCTGCTCGCTTGACCAGACTAGACAGGTTAGTCTGTTACTGGAGGCACCACGGAGAGGTGGAGCAGGGTCTGGATGGTTTTGGTTCACTGATCCTGGCACAAGCCATCAGCTGTGGGTTGCTGACAACTTCCAGATCTGGTGCTGGGAGGCGCGCCTTCGCCTCCAAGAGCTATATATTTGTTTATAATAATTTTTTGGACATTTTCAATTTTGTGAAATTTGTCTTGGAAGTTGAACTATATTTTTTTGCTCAAGTTGTCAGTAAAAGCAACAGCCATAAACACTGGGATATTAGGATGGCAAATGTTATTTTGGAGATAAACTGTAACAACAAACCCCACAATGTCAGCAGCGTTACATAAACAACTTTTTATAGTGGAAAGATGGGAAAAGATAATGAATGTTGTGTAGACAACAATTCTGAATGTTAAGTTAGAATAATTTTTATCAGGGAAAGGAATTAATTTGCGTTATTTTAGGGGTCTCATTTGCGTCATCATCACTTAGGTCATTTCAGCTAAAGAATGTGTTGTGAACAGGTCTGAATAATCAGTTGTATGTGTATCAAGTTTTAGGCTTTATTTGTTATTATATGTAGTTACTTTTTGGATATCCAGTTTTGGTTGTGAATTACACTCATCAGTTTATGTGTATCTATTTCAGTCTGTCACCAGCCTTGGTAGATTGCCACATGTCTTGCCACCGTGCATCGTCTTTGTATTCTCCTTGATGGTGTCCTTCGTCTACTGCTCTATCTCTCCATGTGACGTAGCACGGTATGGCACATCATGCTGTTTTTGGAAGTCAGGTGAGGAATTTATATTTTATCTATCCACTTGGGCTACTAGTTGTCTGCCTGCCATATACCTGCCTAACTATCCCTTCCATCTGTCTATCATGTTTGTTTTTGTTAGTCCTTTCATTGGCCCTTAAACCATCAAAATGAACTCTTTAATTAAAAATGTTCTTAAGTCATAGCCATCTGTATTTTTTATATTTTATTTATACATGTAATTACCAATTTCTGGGCATCAAATTTCAGCATGCTATTATGTATTGTTATGGATGTGAATCATGGACAGTAGGACAACAGAGAAGAAAATCACTGCAGTCTGTAGAAATGAGGTTTTACAGAAGAATGTTGAGAATACCATGGACAACTTAAATGAGTAATGAAAAAGGCCAGAAAGCGGTAAAAGCAAAAAGAGAGCTAGTTTCCAATATTAGGAAGAAACAATCATTTTTTGGCCATGTAATGAGAAGAGAACAGCTGGAATATATTGTAACAACTGGAAAAATTGAGAGACGAAGAGATAGAGGGAAGGAAAGAGAAAAAATACCAGACAGCATAAGAGAATAGGGGGTTAAGGCATAAAAAATGTGAAGCTGCAGTAAAGCTGAATGTGAGGAAAAATAAAAAAAATTAAAAAAAATTGTATGTAAGAAGTTTTACGTGATAAATGGACGACACAGACTAAACAACGCTTCGACCCAATAGGCCTTCATCAGGAACAAACAAAAAAACACACACACAAAACTAATAACGAAACAACCAAAACAAAAACAATCGAAATGTGTTAAAGAAAACAAAATTAACTATCCTATCAAAACAAAAGGAAATAGCAACCAAGTGCGGCTTAAGAGAATTGCTTGGCAGAAGGTCAACAACAGAAATGATAAATAAATGTCGAGATTGAAAGTTGTGGAGAGATATGACCACCTACGTTAGCAGACCTGGTACTTGATGATGATGATGATTATGTACTGTATGTAATTATAGCCATGATAATATAGGTTATAAGTTATAATTTTTATTGTGTACTAGTTTATTGTATCAGGTCTACGTTTCATTAACATAAGCAAGCCCTCATATGGGAAACAACAGGTAAAAGAAAAAGAGGAAGACCCAGGGAGACACTGAGAAGAACATTGATGAGAGAGACAAGAGCAGCAGGAATCGGCTCCCTCAATGAGATAGAACTGCTTGCACAGAACAGAGACAGATGGCGAGATTTAATAAAATATCTTTAAAAGAAAACTGCTAGAACAAAAATTCATATAGGAGAAGGTGTATCTTGGTCTACGCCCTATGGGCCGGTTACGGCTCGAAAGGTCAATAGATAGATAGATAGATAGTTTATTGTATCTAACTGGCCTTTATAAAAATTACCTCAGTTTTATTATTAAAAAGTAATATTATGCTATAATGCTTTTTTAGGTAGATAGCCTTTGACTGAAGCAATCCATCAATACTTCATTCACTTCCATACGCCAAATAACAAAATAACACATTTTCAGGTGTTTTGTTATCACTTAGACTCCTTATTGTGCATGCAACATAAAAAATAATGGTATTATTTAAAACATCATAGCTAAGTATACCTACAACACATAAAACACAGAAGTACACTTTTAAATCTAGGAAAGGGCGCTGCCATATTATAGAATATAATCACATTTTTATTTTACCATTTCATTTTTGTTTTATTCATATCTGGAGTAGGGCTGTTTTTTTTTCCTCAACATGCCGGTGACCATAAGTGATTATATATTTTACTATCCCCTTAATTCACAACATTTAATCTCTCATATTAACAGTGAAGAGCTATATATTACTTGCTTACGTTCGCCCGATGACTAAAGTATTCTAGAGTATTAGTAGACTGTAGAATTCCTCTTCGTCATATGCACTTAAAAGGACGTAAAGTGGACGTATCTGCGTTGTATTGTGGTTTGCAGTATAACTGTTATATTTACACTTTCGACCCAACATATCCGACTTCAGCACGACATTTTTGAGTACCGGGTTGTCTTCCCTCTTTGATCCCTGCTCGCTTGACCAGACTAGACAGGTTAGTCTGTTACTGGAGGCACCACGGAGAGGTGGAGCAGGGTCTGGATGGTTTTGGTTCACTGATCCTGGCACAAGCCATCAGCTGTGGGTTGCTGACAACTTCCAGATCTGGTGCTGGGAGGCGCGCCTTCGCCTCCAAGAGCTATATATTTGTTTATAATAATTTTTTGGACATTTTCAATTTTGTGAAATTTGTCTTGGAAGTTGAACTATATTTTTTTGCTCAAGTTGTCAGTAAAAGCAACAGCCATAAACACTGGGATATTAGGATGGCAAATGTTATTTTGGAGATAAACTGTAACAACAAACCCCACAATGTCAGCAGCGTTACATAAACAACTTTTTATAGTGGAAAGATGGGAAAAGATAATGAATGTTGTGTAGACAACAATTCTGAATGTTAAGTTAGAATAATTTTTATCAGGGAAAGGAATTAATTTGCGTTATTTTAGGGGTCTCATTTGCGTCATCATCACTTAGGTCATTTCAGCTAAAGAATGTGTTGTGAACAGGTCTGAATAATCAGTTGTATGTGTATCAAGTTTTAGGCTTTATTTGTTATTATATGTAGTTACTTTTTGGATATCCAGTTTTGGTTGTGAATTACACTCATCAGTTTATGTGTATCTATTTCAGTCTGTCACCAGCCTTGGTAGATTGCCACATGTCTTGCCACCGTGCATCGTCTTTGTATTCTCCTTGATGGTGTCCTTCGTCTACTGCTCTATCTCTCCATGTGACGTAGCACGGTATGGCACATCATGCTGTTTTTGGAAGTCAGGTGAGGAATTTATATTTTATCTATCCACTTGGGCTACTAGTTGTCTGCCTGCCATATACCTGCCTAACTATCCCTTCCATCTGTCTATCATGTTTGTTTTTGTTAGTCCTTTCATTGGCCCTTAAACCATCAAAATGAACTCTTTAATTAAAAATGTTCTTAAGTCATAGCCATCTGTATTTTTTATATTTTATTTATACATGTAATTACCAATTTCTGGGCATCAAATTTCAGCATGCTATTATGTATTGTTATGGATGTGAATCATGGACAGTAGGACAACAGAGAAGAAAATCACTGCAGTCTGTAGAAATGAGGTTTTACAGAAGAATGTTGAGAATACCATGGACAACTTAAATGAGTAATGAAAAAGGCCAGAAAGCGGTAAAAGCAAAAAGAGAGCTAGTTTCCAATATTAGGAAGAAACAATCATTTTTTGGCCATGTAATGAGAAGAGAACAGCTGGAATATATTGTAACAACTGGAAAAATTGAGAGACGAAGAGATAGAGGGAAGGAAAGAGAAAAAATACCAGACAGCATAAGAGAATAGGGGGTTAAGGCATAAAAATGTGAAGCTGCAGTAAAGCTGAATGTGAGGAAAAATAAAAAAATTAAAAAAAATTGTATGTAAGAAGTTTTACGTGATAAATGGACGACACAGACTAAACAACGCTTCGACCCAATAGGCCTTCATCAGGAACAAACAAAAAAACACACACACAAAACTAATAACGAAACAACCAAAACAAAAACAATCGAAATGTGTTAAAGAAAACAAAATTAACTATCCTATCAAAACAAAAGGAAATAGCAACCAAGTGCGGCTTAAGAGAATTGCTTGGCAGAAGGTCAACAACAGAAATGATAAATAAATGTCGAGATTGAAAGTTGTGGAGAGATATGACCACCTACGTTAGCAGACCTGGTACTTGATGATGATGATGATGATTATGTACTGTATGTAATTATAGCCATGATAATATAGGTTATAAGTTATAATTTTTATTGTGTACTAGTTTATTGTATCTAACTGGCCTTTATAAAAATTACCTCAGTTTTATTATTAAAAAGTAATATTATGCTTTAGGTAGATAGCCTTTGACTGAAGCAATCCATCAATACTTCATTCACTTCCGTACGCCAAATAACAAAATAACACATTTTCAGGTGTTTTGTTATCACTTAGACTCCTTATTGTGCATGCAACATAAAAAATAATGGTATCATTTAAAACATCATAGCTAAGTATACCTACAACACATAAAACACAGAAGTACACTTTTAAATCTAGGAAAGGGCGCTGCCATATTATAGAATATAATCACATTTTTATTTTACCATTTCATTTTTGTTTTATTCATATCTGGAGTAGGGCTGTTTTTTTTTTCCTCAACATGCCGGTGACCATAAGTGATTATATATTTTACTATCCCCTTAATTCACAACATTTAATCTCTCATATTAACAGTGAAGAGCTATATATTACTTGCTTACGTTCGCCCGATGACTAAAGTATTCTAGAGTATTAGTAGACTGTAGAATTCCTCTTCGTCATATGCACTTAAAAGGACGTAAAGTGGACGTATCTGCGTTGTATTGTGGTTTGCAGTATAACTGTTATATTTACACTTTCGACCCAACATATCCGACTTCAGCACGACATTTTTGAGTACCGGGTTGTCTTCCCTCTTTGATCCCTGCTCGCTTGACCAGACTAGACAGGTTAGTCTGTTACTGGAGGCACCACGGAGAGGTGGAGCAGGGTCTGGATGGTTTTGGTTCACTGATCCTGGCACAAGCCATCAGCTGTGGGTTGCTGACAACTTCCAGATCTGGTGCTGGGAGGCGCGCCTTCGCCTCCAAGAGCTATATATTTGTTTATAATAATTTTTTGGACATTTTCAATTTTGTGAAATTTGTCTTGGAAGTTGAACTATATTTTTTTGCTCAAGTTGTCAGTAAAAGCAACAGCCATAAACACTGGGATATTAGGATGGCAAATGTTATTTTAGCAAATTTTAGAGATAAACTGTAACAACAAACCCCACAATGTCAGTAGCGTTACATAAACAACTTTTTATAGTGGAAAGATGGGAAAAGATAATGAATGTTGTGTAGACAACAATTCTGAATGTTAAGTTAGAATAATTTTTATCAGGGAAAGGAATTAATTTGCGTTATTTTAGGGGTCTCATTTGCGTCATCATCACTTAGGTCATTTCAGCTAAAGAATGTGTTGTGAACAGGTCTGAATAATCAGTTGTATGTGTATCAAGTTTTAGGCTTTATTTGTTATTATATGTAGTTACTTTTTGGATATCCAGTTTTGGTTGTGAATTACACTCATCAGTTTATGTGTATCTATTTCAGTCTGTCACCAGCCTTGGTAGATTGCCACATGTCTTGCCACCATGCATCGTCTTTGTATTCTCCTTGATGGTGTCCTTCGTCTACTGCTCTATCTCTCCATGTGACGTAGCACGGTATGGCACATCATGCTGTTTTTGGAAGACAGGTAAGGAATTTTTATTTTATCTATCCACATTTCTATAGAGTAGCCTACTTAGCTGACTGCCTAATTGTCTGTCTGCCACATACCTGCCTAACTATCCCATCCATCTGTCTATCATGTTTGTTTTTGTTAGTCCATTCATTGGTCCTTAAACCATCAAAATGAACTCTCCATTTGTTTATTTTTTATCTTAAAGTCTTAGCTGTCTGTATTATTTATATACACTTCAAAAGTGAATCTTTTCAGTTCAAGTGAATCATTTTTGTTCATCAAGTGAATAATTTTTGTTCATCAAGAGAATTATTTTTGTTCAAAGTTAAATGCCTGACCAATGAAAATAGCATAGGAAAGCAAACATTTCAGAGTTTTATTCCTTGTAAAGACACAGTTTTCAATCCTTGTAAAGATCTTTTATCAAATCTCGCCATTTGCCTCTGTTCTGTGCAAGCAACTCTATCTCATTGAGCTTGCTGCTCTTGCCTCTCTGATCAATGTTCTTCTCAGTGTCTCTCTGGGTTGGCCTCTTTTCCTCTTACCTGTTGTTTTCCACATGAGGGCTTGCTTTGTTATTATCTCTCCTCATCACATGTCCAATATATGACCATCGCCTTTTCTTGATTACTGAAGATATTAGTGACTAATTTACGCATTCCATATCAGGTATACGTTTCATTAACAAAAGCTTTTTTACGCTAGCGGCTAGTTAAACCTCTGATTTAATGGTTTTAAGAATTAATATACATATTTATGTTTATCTAACATATAACAAATTATATATGAATTTGATAATTGAACAAGTAAGATTTCACCAATACCAAAATGATACAAGACATGTAAAAAGAATATGATTTGACGGTTCACACTAATCAAATTGAGAGTGGCACACTATGCTGCGAAACGTACATGGCCGAAATCGGCATGGCGCACAGTGCAGCGAAATGTACGGTAAGAGTTAATTATTCTTTTGATTGTGATATTCTCTTCTTTCCTTTCTCATCAGCCTTGCAGCCTTGAGGGGAGATATCATTTGTGGTGTTTTGCTTTTCTCTCAGCCTCTGCTATTGTTTCCTAGTGTTTCTAATATTTCATCATTCCATTTTTTTGTGTGATCAATATTTGAGTCTGGGTTTTTGTAATGTTTTTAAAGGTTTGCTGTGTTGTATTGTGGTCTTTTTGTCTTATCACATTGACAAACCATTTTAACGTTTCTTTGTGTTCAATGGCAGGAATTATTCCTAGATTTTTTCCCTCAGTTCTTCATTTCTGATTTTATCTTTCAGGTTGTTCCTGTCATTCGTCTAACACATTTCATCTCAGCAGTAGTTATTGAGTTATTTGTGGGTCATCATCATTGCACTCCGAACATGTCCATAGGTGCTCAGGTCTCCTCCTCAGTAAGTCCCATAGTGTCCAGTGACTGACGACTCCAGTTCTGTATTGGTTAAGTCTTCTTGTAAGAAGCCACTAAGTTTCTCTTTTCTGGCTGTGCCCATCTTAATTCTCATCTCTATCATCTGAAGAAGTAACGTGGATTTGTGTTTGTCGAAGTCCTGTGCTCATCCCACATCTTGGAGGGCAATGATGTCTGCCCAATCCAATGGCTGACCGTCCTCAACAACAGCGCAGCTAGCCAACCTGTCTGCTCTTACATTTCCTTTTACTACAATTTACAGCAGTAGTTTTTTTTTCTTATTCTTGAACCTAGAGTCCAGCTCAGGCATTGTAGCACAACATTGGAGTGAAGATTGTAATATAGAATGCCCATTTTGCCTCAAGAGTTTTCCTTGGTGGACAATAGTGGTGATAGTTGCTCAATGGTTTGACTAGCATTGTTGTATCTTGTGTCTGTTTCTTCTGCTTGTGAGTTGTTTTTTCACTCGACTTCCTAGATATTTGAACCCTAGATTATGATTCCGTCATAATTATTGCCACCTCAAAATACAAATTCTTGAAATATGACAGTGAGCAGTGGACACATTGTAAGCAATTGTCGCTGGGTGTTAATGACTTTCATTGTAGTAAGGAAGAGGTAGTCCCTATAGAAATTGTTGCTGGGTGTTAATGACTTTCATTGTAGTAAGGAAGAGGTAGTCCCTATAGAAATTGTTGCTGGGTGTTAATGACTTTCATTGTAGTAATTAAGAGGTAGTCCCTATAGAAATTGTTGCTGGGTGTTAATGACTTTCATTGTAGTAATTGAGAGGTAGTCCCTATAGCAGTTGTTGCTGGGTGTTAATGACTTTCATTGTAGTAATTAAGAGGTAGTCCCTATAGAAATTGTTGCTGGGTGTTAATGACTTTCATTGTAGTAATTAAGAGGTAGTCGATATAGAAATTGTTGCTGGGTGTTAATGACTTTCATTGTAGTAATTGAGAGGTAGTCCCTATAGAAATTGTTGCTGGGTGTTAATGACTTTCATTGTAGTAATTGAGAGGTAGTCCCTATAGAAATTGTTGCTGGGTGTTAATGACTTTCATTGTAGTAATTGAGAGGTAGTCCCTATAGAAATTGTTGCTGGGTGTTAATGACTTTCATTGTAGTAATTGAGAGGTAGTCCCTATAGAAATTGTTGCTGGGTGTTAATGACTTTCATTGTAGTAATTAACAGGTAGTCCCTATAGAAATTGTTGCTGGGTGTTAATGACTTTCATTGTAGTAATTAAGAGGTAGTCCCTATAGAAATTGTTGCTGGGTGTTAATGACTTTCATTGTAGTAATTAAGAGGTAGTCCCTATAGAAATTGTTGCTGGGTGTTAATGACTTTCATTGTAGTAATTGAGAGGTAGTCTCTATAGCAGTTGTTGCTGGGTGTTAATGACTTTCATTGTAGTAATTAAGAGGTAGTCTCTATAGCAGTTGTTGCTGGGTGTTAATGACTTTCATTGTAGTAATTAAGAGGCAGTCTTTATAGCAGTTGTTGCTGGGTGTTAATGACTTTCATTGTAGTAATTAAGAGGTAGTCCCTATAGCAATTGTTGCTGGGTGTTAATGACTTTCATTGTAGTTATTAAGAGGTAGTCTCTATAGCAGTTGTTGCTGGGTGTTAATGACTTTTATTGTAGTAATTAAGAGGTAGTCCCTATAGCAGTTGTTGCTGGATAATGAATTTCGTTTCCGGTTGTTTCCAAAATGGAGGAATTATTTTTCTCCGGCTTGGTATATAACCGTTGATCAGAGGTTTAACAAGCCGCTATCGTAAAAACGATGTTGTTAATGAAATGTAGAACAAAAAATTCATATAGGAGAAGGTGTATCTTGGTCTACGCCCTATGGGTCAGTTACGGCTCGAAAGGTCAATAGATAGATAGAATGAAGTGTTAGTGACTTTCATTGTAGTAAGGTAAAGATAGTCACCATAGCAATTGCTGATGTGTAATGACTTTCATTGTAGTAAGGTAAAGATAGTCACCATAGCAATTGCTGATGTGTAATGACTTTCATTGTAGTAAGGAAGAGGTGTAGTCACCATAGCAATTACTGCTGGGTATAGACATGAGACATTGGGCTCCACACTTTAGACTTGAGACTTTAAACTCCACTCTTTAGACTTGACTTTAAACTCCACTCTTTAGATTTGAGACTTTAAACTCCACTCTTTAGACTTGAGACTTTAACCTCCACTCTTTAGACTTGAGACTTTAGGCTCCACACTTGAGACTTTGGGCTCCACGCTTTAGACTTGAGACTTTGGGCTCCACGCTTTAGACTTGAGACATTGTGCTCCACGCTTTAGACTTGAGACATTGTGCTCCACGCTTTAGACTTGAGACATTGTGGTCCACGCTTTAGACTTGAGACATTGTGGTCCATGCTTTAGACTTGAGACATTGTGCTCTTGAGACATTTTGGTCCATGCTTTAGACTTGAGACATTGTGGTCGATGCTTCAGACTTGAGACATTGTGGTCGAAGCTTTAGACTTGAGACATTGTGCTCCAAGTTTAAGACTTGAGACATTGTGATTGACGCTTTAGACTTGAGACAATGTGGTCGACGATTTAGACTTGAGACATTGTGGTCCTTGCTTTAGACTAGAGACATTGTGGTCCTCACTTTAGACTTGAGAAATTGTGGTCGACGATTTAGACTTGAGACATTGTGGTCCTTGCTTTAGACTAGAGACATTGTGGTCCTCACTTTAGACTTGAGACATTGTGCTCCACTGTTTAGACTTGAGACATTGGGCTCCACGCTTTAGACTTGAGACATTGTGGTCAACGCTTTAGACTTGAGACATTGTGCTTCACGCTTTAGACTTGAGACATTGTGCTCCACGCTTTAAACTTGAGACATTGGGCTCGACGCTTTAGACTTGAGACATTGTGGTCCTCGCTTTAGACTTGAGACATTGTGGTCCTCGCTTTAGACTTGAGACATTGTGATCCTCGCTTTAGACTTGAGACATTGTGGTCCTCGCTTTAGACTTGAGACATTGTGGTCAACGCTTTAGACTTGAGACATTGTGCTTCACGCTTTAGACTTGAGACATTGTGGTCGACGCTTTAAACTTGAGACATTGGGCTCGACGCTTTAGACTTGAGACATTGTGGTCGACGCTTTAGACTTGAGACATTGTGCTCCACGCTTTAGACTTGAGACATTGTGCTCCACGCTTTAGACTTGAGACATTGTGCTCCACGCTTTAGACTTGAGACATTGTGGTCCACGCTTTAGACTTGAGACATTGTGGTCCATGCTTTAGACTTGAGACATTGTGCTCTTGAGACATTTTGGTCCATGCTTTAGACTTGAGACATTGTGGTCGATGCTTCAGACTTGAGACATTGTGGTCGATGCTTCAGACTTGAGACATTGTGGTCGACGCTTTAGACTTGAGACATTGTGGTCCACGCTTTAGACTTGAGACATTGTGGTCCATGCTTTAGACTTGAGACATTGTGCTCTTGAGACATTTTGGTCCATGCTTTAGACTTGAGACATTGTGGTCGATGCTTCAGACTTGAGACATTGTGGTCGAAGCTTTAGACTTGAGACATTGTGCTCCAAGTTTAAGACTTGAGACATTGTGATTGACGCTTTAGACTTGAGACAATGTGGTCGACGATTTAGACTTGAGACATTGTGGTCCTCACTTTAGACTTGAGAAATTGTGCTCCTCGCTTTAGACTTGAGACATTGTGGTTAATGCTTTAGACTTGAGACATTGTGCTTCACGCTTTAGAATTGAGACATTGTGGTCGACGCTTTAGAATTGAGACATTGTGGTCGACGCTTTAGACTTGAGACATTGTGCTCCAAGCTTAAGACTTGAGACATTGTGCTCCAAGCTTAAGATTTGAGACATTGTGCTCCAAGCTTAAGATTTGAGACATTGTGCTCCAAGCTTAAGATTTGAGACATTGTGCTCCAAGCTTAAGATTTGAGACATTGTGGTCGACGATTTAGACTTGAGACATTGTGCTCTACGCTTTAAACTTGAGACATTGTGCTCTACGCTTTAGACTTGAGACATTGTGCTCCACGCTTTAGACTTGAGACATTGTGGTCGACGCTTTAGACTTGAGACATTGTGGTCGACGCTTTAGACTTGAGACATTGTGCTCCACGCTTTAGACTTGAGACATTGTGCTCCACGCTTTAGACTTGAGACTTTGTGGTCGATGCTTTAGACTTGAGACTTTGTGGTTGACCCTTTAGACTTGAGACTTTGTGGTCGACCCTTTAGACTTGAGACATTGTTCTCCACGTTTTAGACATGAGACATTGTGCTCCACGCTTTAGACTTGAGACATTGTGCTCCGCGCTTTAAACTTTTGAGACTTTGGACATGATGCTTTAGGCTTGATACATTTATTTTGATGCTTTAGACTTGCAACTTTGGGCTGGACACTTTGGATTTCAGACTTATGCCTCGACACTTTAAAATTAATACTTTTTGCGCTCGATGCTTTAAACTTGAGACCTTAGGCTCAATGTTTTAGCCTTGAGTCTGTTGGCTCGACACATTAGACTTGAGACATTTAGCTCAAAGCTTTAAGCTAAGGATTTTAGGCTCAACCCCTTAAACTGGAGATATTCAACTCAACGCATAAGATTTTTTAGACATTGTGCTCGATGCACTAGATTTGAGACTTTAAACCCCACTCTTTAGACTTGAGACTTTAAACTCCACTCTTTAGACTTGACTTTAAACTCCACTCTTTAGACTTGAGACTTTAAACTCCACTCTTTAGACTTGAGACTTTAAACTCCACTCTTTAGACTTGAGACTTTAAACTCCACTCTTTAGACTTGAGACTTTAGGCTCCACTCTTTAGACTTGAGAATTTAGGCTCCACTCTTTAGACTTGAGATTTAAACTCCACTCTTTAGACTTGAGACTTTAAACTCCACTCTTTAGACTTGAGACTTTAGGCTCCATGCTATAGACTTGAGACTTTAGGCTCCACGCTTTAGACTTGAGACTTTAAACTCCACTCTTTAGACTTGAGACTTTAACCTCCACTCTTGAGACTTTAGGCTCCACACTTGAGACTTTGGGCTCCACGCTTTAGACTTGAGACTTTGGGCTCCACGCTTTAGACTTGAGACATTGTGCTCCACGCTTTAGACTTGAGACATTGTGCTCCACGCTTTAGACTTGAGACATTGTGGTCCACGCTTTAGACTTGAGACATTGTGGTCCATGCTTTAGACTTGAGACATTGTGGTCGATGCTTCATACTTGAGACATTGTGGTCGAAGCTTTAGACTTGAGACATTGTGCTCCAAGTTTAAGACTTGAGACATTGTGATTGACGCTTTAGACTTGAGACAATGTGGTCGACGATTTAGACTTGAGACATTGTGGTCCTTGCTTTAGACTAGAGACATTGTGGTCCTCACTTTAGACTTGAGACATTGTGGTCCTCACTTTAGACTTGAGAAATTGTGGTTGACGATTTAGACTTGAGACATTGTGGTCCTTGCTTTAGACTAGAGACATTGTGGTCCTCACTTTAGACTTGAGACATTGTGGTCCATGCTTTAGACTTGAGACATTGTGGTCGATGCTTCAGACTTGAGACATTGTGGTCGAAGCTTTAGACTTGAGACATTGTGCTCCAAGTTTAAGACTTGAGACATTGTGATTGACGCTTTAGACTTGAGACAATGTGGTCGACGATTTAGACTTGAGACATTGTGGTCCTTGCTTTAGACTAGAGACATTGTGGTCCTCACTTTAGACTTGAGACATTGTGGTCCTCACTTTAGACTTGAGAAATTGTGGTCGACGATTTAGACTTGAGACATTGTGGTCCTTGCTTTAGACTAGAGACATTGTGGTCCTCACTTTAGACTTGAGACATTGTGCTCCACTGTTTAGACTTGAGACATTGGGCTCCACGCTTTAGACTTGAGACATTGTGGTCAACGCTTTAGACTTGAGACATTGTGCTTCACGCTTTAGACTTGAGACATTGTGCTCCACGCTTTAAACTTGAGACATTGGGCTCGACGCTTTAGACTTGAGACATTGTGGTCCTCGCTTTAGACTTGAGACATTGTGGTCCTCGCTTTAGACTTGAGACATTGTGATCCTCGCTTTAGACTTGAGACATTGTGGTCCTCGCTTTAGACTTGAGACATTGTGGTCAACGCTTTAGACTTGAGACATTGTGCTTCACGCTTTAGATTTGAGACATTGTGGTCGACGCTTTAAACTTGAGACATTGGGCTCGACGCTTTAGACTTGAGACATTGTGGACGACGCTTTAGACTTGAGACATTGTGCTCCACGCTTTAGACTCGAGACATTGTGCTCCACGCTTTAGACTTGAGACATTGTGCTCCACGCTTTAGACTTGAGACATTGTGGTCCACGCTTTAGACTTGAGACATTGTGGTCCATGCTTTAGACTTGAGACATTGTGCTCTTGAGGCCTTTTTGGTCCATGCTTTAGACTTGTGACATTGTGGTCGATGCTTCAGACTTGAGACATTGTGGTCGATGCTTCAGACTTGAGACATTGTGGTCGAAGCTTTAGACTTGAGACATTGTGCTCCAAGCTTAAGACTTGAGACATTGTGATTGACGCTTTAGACTTGAGACAATGTGGTCGACGATTTAGACTTGAGACATTGTGGTCCTCACTTTAGACTTGAGAAATTGTGCTCCTCGCTTTAGACTTGAGACATTGTGGTTAATGCTTTAGACTTGAGACATTGTGCTTCACGCTTTAGAATTGAGACATTGTGGTCGACGCTTTAGAATTGAGACATTGTGGTCGACGCTTTAGACTTGAGACATTGTGCTCCAAGCTTAAGACTTGAGACATTGTGCTCCAAGCTTAAGATTTGAGACATTGTGCTCCAAGCTTAAGATTTGAGACATTGTGCTCCAAGCTTAAGATTTGAGACATTGTGCTCCAAGCTTAAGATTTGAGACATTGTGGTCGACGATTTAGACTTGAGACATTGTGCTCTACGCTTTAAACTTGAGACATTGTGCTCTACGCTTTAGACTTGAGACATTGTGCTCCACGCTTTAGACTTGAGACATTGTGGTCGACGCTTTAGACTTGAGACATTGTGGTCGACGCTTTAGACTTGAGACATTGTGCTCCACGCTTTAGACTTGAGACATTGTGCTCCACGCTTTAGACTTGAGACTTTGTGGTCGATGCTTTAGACTTGAGACTTTGTGGTTGACCCTTTAGACTTGAGACTTTGTGGTCGACCCTTTAGACTTGAGACATTGTTCTCCACGTTTTAGACATGAGACATTGTGCTCCACGCTTTAGACTTGAGACATTGTGCTCCGCGCTTTAAACTTTTGAGACTTTGGACATGATGCTTTAGGCTTGATACATTTATTTTGATGCTTTAGACTTGCAACTTTGGGCTGGACACTTTGGATTTCAGACTTATGCCTCGACACTTTAAAATTAATACTTTTTGCGCTCGATGCTTTAAACTTGAGACCTTAGGCTCAATGTTTTAGCCTTGAGTCTGTTGGCTCGACACATTAGACTTGAGACATTTAGCTCAAAGCTTTAAGCTAAGGATTTTAGGCTCAACCCTTTAAACTGGAGATATTCAACTCAACGCATAAGATTTTTTAGACATTGTGCTCGATGCACTAGATTTGAGACTTTAAACCCCACTCTTTAGACTTGAGACTTTAAACTCCACTCTTTAGACTTGAGACTTTAAACTCCACTCTTTAGACTTGAGACTTTAAACTCCACTCTTTAGACTTGAGACTTTAAACTCCACTCTTTAGACTTGAGACTTTAAACTCCACTCTTTAGACTTGAGAATTTAGGCTCCACTCTTTAGACTTGAGATTTAAGCTCCACTCTTTAGACTTGAGACTTTAAACTCCACTCTTTAGACTTGAGACTTTAGGCTCCATGCTTTAGACTTGAGACTTTAGGCTCCACGCTTTAGACTTGAGACTTTAAACTCCACTCTTTAGACTTGAGACTTTAACCTCCACTCTTTAGACTTGAGACTTTAGGCTCCACACTTGAGACTTTGGGCTCCACGCTTTAGACTTGAGACTTTGGGCTCCACGCTTTAGACTTGAGACATTGTGCTCCACGCTTTAGACTTGAGACATTGTGCTCCACGCTTTAGACTTGAGACATTGTGGTCCACGCTTTAGACTTGAGACATTGTGGTCCATGCTTTAGACTTGAGACATTGTGGTCGATGCTTCATACTTGAGACATTGTGGTCGAAGCTTTAGACTTGAGACATTGTGCTCCAAGTTTAAGACTTGAGACATTGTGATTGACGCTTTAGACTTGAGACAATGTGGTCGACGATTTAGACTTGAGACATTGTGGTCCTTGCTTTAGACTAGAGACATTGTGGTCCTCACTTTAGACTTGAGACATTGTGGTCCTCACTTTAGACTTGAGAAATTGTGGTTGACGATTTAGACTTGAGACATTGTGGTCCTTGCTTTAGACTAGAGACATTGTGGTCCTCACTTTAGACTTGAGACATTGTGGTCCTCACTTTAGACTTGAGAAATTGTGCTTCTCACTTTATGTAGACGAGGAGGAAGAAAAGGATAGAAAGAGAGAGTGAAGGAGAAAATAGAGAGCAGGTCAGAAAGAACGATCCGGAAGTGAGGGGGCGAATAGGCGAGACAAAATGTGTAAAGATAGGTCAAGGAAAAACACATAAAGAAGACGACACAATAGAGAGGATGGGTCAGGAGAAACACGTGCGGAGTATCAAGGCCAACTTTAAGAAGTGAACGAACAAAGAGATGCGTAGGTGGAAAAGGAGAGAATTAAATAAACAGAGGCCAGGTCCAAAAGTAGAACAAGGTCAAGGGAACTAGACAGACAGACAGACGCGGGGGTGTAATAAAGAGGTCGAAATTAACATGCAAAAACATGAAGGCCATGTCCATAAGTGAGTGGGTGGTCAGACGTACGTGGGCAGGAAGATGCTGATTGGATGGAGAAGCCGAATTTAAGGGTAGACACACAACATAGGTCAGTGAGGATGAATTGTTGGTCAGGAAATGCTAGAGAGTCAGGAATTGTTAGTCAGGCAATTGAGAATTATTAGTCAGATTGAGAGAAGTTATTCATAAGGCAAACACGCTTCTTAGGAGCCAGTCGGGCCATAGAGAGGCTAACACCAACTAATAGAGTTAGCAGTGATATAGCGTAGTTGTGAGTAGAATGGTCAAGACCTATCATGATCAACAGGCAGACGACAGAATAGACCAATAGATAGTAATTAGCGTATTGGAGGCGCTCGATGGGAGCGTCTCAATGTAATTTAGTGCCTAGAGTGTGATGCAAGTGTGGTCCTGACATTACATATGTATCGAAAGCCAGCTAATTTACCAACAAAAGGTGTTGTTCTGTGTTATACAGTTTCATTATCTAGCCTAAGTGTCACGAACCAGACCACCAGTAAAGTTGTCGCGGAACACAACGCAACGGTCATCTTTATGAACCAGAAGTACTACCAGACCGAGCAAGGGTCAAGCTAATAAGAATCAAATAGTCCGGGGATGTGTATGTGACCTGATTACAAACGCGAGCCTAACGCCTGGGGCAGAAACACAGCCACAGCATTCCAGAGAAGGTCACACTAACGTGATCTCAATCTAACAGCTGATCGAATAAACAACAACCAGCTGGCGATCTGTTCAAAGATCCGCAAAGAATCGCTCAGAAATCAAACATCTCTCTCGCTCATAAAGTTCTCTCCCCGCTACAATTGACGCTTTAGACTTGAGACAATGTGGTCGACGATTTAGACTTGAGACATTGTGGTCCTCGCTTTAGACTAGAGACATTGTGGTCCTCACTTTAGACTTGAGACATTGTGGTCCTCGCTTTAGACTAGAGACATTGTGGTCCTCACTTTAGACTTGAGACATTGTGGTCCTCACTTTAGACTTGAGAAATTGTGCTCCTCGCTTTAGACTTGAGACATTGTGCTCCACGCTTTAGACTTGAGACATTGTGCTCCGCGCTTTAAACTTTTGAGACTTTGGACATGATGCTTTAGGCTTGATACATTTATTTTGATGCTTTAGACTTGCAACTTTGGGCTGGACACTTTGGACTTCAGACTTATGCCTCGACACTTTAAAATTAATACTTTTTGCGCTGGATGCTTTAAACTTGAGACCTTAGGCTCAATGTTTTAGCCTTGAGTCTGTTGGCTCGACACATTAGACTTGAGACATTTAGCTCAAAGCTTTAAGCTAAAGATTTTAGGCTCAACCCCTTAAACTGGAGATATTCAACTCAACGCATAAGATTTTTTAGACATTGTGCTCGATGCACTAGATTTGAGACTTTAAACCCCACTCTTTAGACTTGAGACTTTAAACTCCACTCTTTAGACTTGACTTTAAACTCCACTCCTTATACTTGAGACTTTAAACTCCACTCTTTAGACTTGAGACTTTAGGCTCCACGCTTTAGACTTGAGACTTTAGGCTCCATGCTTTAGACTTGAGACTTTGGGCTCCACGCTTTAGACTTGAGACTTTGGGCTCCACGCTTTAGACTTGAGAATTTAGGCTCCACGCTTTAGACTTGAGAATTTAGGCTCCACGCTTTAGACTTGAGACTTTAGGCTCCACGCTTGAGACTTTAGGCTCCACGATTGAGACTTGAGACTTTAGGCTCCATGCTATAGACTTGAGACTTTAGGCTCCACGCTTTAGACTTGAGACTTTAGGCTCCACACTTTAGACTTGAGACTTTAGGCTCCACATTTTAGACTTGAGACTTTAGGCTCCACGCTTTAGACTTGAGACTTTAGGCTCCACGCTTTAGACTTGAGACTTTAGGCTCCACGCTTTAGACTTGATACTTTAGGCTCCACGCTTTAGACTTGAGACTTTAGGTTTTATGATTTAGACTTGAGACTTTTCTGTTTTACAAATTAGACTTGAGACTTTTAGGTTTTACGATTTAAACTTGAGACTTTTGGCTCCACGCTTTAGACTTAAGACTTTTAGGTTTTATGATTTAGACTTGAGACTTTTAGGTTTTACGATTTAGAATTGAGACTTTTAGGTTTTACGATTTAGACTTTAGACTTTTAGGTTTTACGATTTAGACTTTAGACTTTTAGGTTTTACGATTTAGACTTTTGTGTTTTACGATTTAGACTTGAGACTTTAGGCTCCATGCTTTAAACTTTAGACTTTTGGGTTTTACAATTTAGACTTGAGACTTTTAGGTTTTACGATTTAGACTTGAGACTTCAGGGTTTTACGATTTAGGCTTGAGATTTTTGTGTTTTACAATTTAGACTTGAGACTTTTGTGTTTTACAATTTAGACTTGAGACTTTTGTGTTTTACAATTTAGACTTGAGACTTTTGGTTTTACAATTAGACTTGAGACTTTTAGGTTTACGATTTAGACTTGAGACTTTTGGGTTTTATGATTTAGACTTGAGACTTTTGGGTTTTACGATTTAGGCTGAGATTTCAGGGTTTTACGATTTAGACTTGAGACTTTTAGGAGACTTGAGACCAGGGTTTTACGATTTAGACTTGAGACTTTTAGGTTTTATGATTTAGACTTGAGACTTTTGTGTTTTACGATTTAGACTTGAGACTTTGGACGTGACGCTTTGGACTTTAGACATTGGCCTCCATATATTAGACTTGAGATTTTGGTTACAGCGTTTAAGATGTGAGACTTAGGGCTCGACGATTTAGACTTGATAATTTCAACTCTACGCTTTAGACTGGTCAGGATGCTATAGATTTGAATCTTTGGGCTTGACGTTTTAGACTTGAGTCTGTCGGCTCGACACATTAGACTTCAGACATTTGAAACTACTTGTGACTTTGGGATATACGCATTAGATTTGAGATATTGTGCTCTATGCTTTAGATGTGAAACTTTAGGTGCGACGCTTTATACTTGAGAGTTTGGGCTCCACGCTATTTTAGATGTATCTAGTTTTAGTCTAATTTATAATTTTCCGAGTATAGTATAGTATAGTTTTGGATATGATTTTTATCATGTTATTTGTATATAATTGTGGACATGATTTATAATTATCAGTTGTATTTCTTTTTAGGGAGAGAAAGAGGCAGACCTAGAGAACACGTAGGCGAAAAACAACATCAGAAGGCATCAGCTAGCTCCCTCACCTAGATTTGAACAATTTGCCCAGAACAGTCTTTTAGTGAGATGCAGTATGGGTCCGTTTCCTGTTGTTTCCAAAATGGAGGAATTATTTTTCTCTGGCTCTGGCTGATCAGAGGTTTAACAAGCCACTATCGTAAAAACGATGTTAATGAAACTGAGACAAATGGCGAGATTTGTTAAAATATCTTTAAAAGAATTGAAAACTGCTAGAACAAAAATTCAGATAAGAGGAGGAGTATCTTGGTCTACGCCCTATGGGCTGGCTATGGCTCGAAAGGTCAATAGAGAGAGAGTATGGGTACTGTGCAAGTTCTGCTGCTTGATAGAGTTTTTCTGCTTTCTCCTCTGAAGGATGATAGATGAATTCTTATTTAAGATTTAATTGCCTGGCTATATGTTTTAGTTGTGATTTATAATTATTGATTGTACGAGCATAAACTTTTAGGTGAGATTTATCAGTCTGTGTATCCAGTTGTTAAACGCATTTAATAATTATTGAATTATGTAACTGCAAATGTCTTCATTGATGTTTGACACAATGACATCATCTTGAATTGTGTTGCTAGACATTTTTATTTTCTATTTGAGGTCCCTTTAACACACACGGAAGAAAAGATTAGTCAACATAAAGAAGTATAAACATGTACATGATGATAGGTTATTTCAAGACCTATAACATGAATAAAAGAAATATGTCCATGACCAGTCTTGATGCCTTCTTTCCATCCTGTAATAACAATAAAGAAAAATACCAGTGTGAGGCTAAAGTATATATCAGTGTTAATTCTTTCATGTTCATTGTATATACATTTTGTGTTGTCAGGTCATACACACAGTTCAGCCACTTGGAAGTTGTCTCCTACAAGCCAGTAAATGAAAATGCTTCCTAACAAGTCAGTTCAGTACAAGGCTTTCTATTATATTCCATAAATCATATGAGAAAATGAGAACAAAGTGCGTCCAAAAACTTAACGGGAGAAGAAAATCCTTCCTATTATAAGTGAGAGACAACAAAATGCTTCCTATTATAAGTGGGAGACAACAAAATGCTTCCTATTATGAGAGACAACAAAATGCTTCCTATTATAAGTGGGAGACAACAAAATGCTTCCTATTATGAGAGACAACAAAATGCTTCCTATTATAAGTGGGAGACAACAAAATGCTTCCTATTATGAGAGACAACAAAATGCTTCCTATTATAAGTGGGAGACAACAAAATGCTTCCTATTATAAGTGGGAGACAACAAAATGCTTCCTATTATGAGAGACAACAAAATGCTTCCTATTCTAAGTGGGAGACAACAAAATGCTTCCTATTATAAGTGGGAGACAACAAAATGCTTCCTATTATGAGAGACAACAAAATGCTTCCTATTATAAGTGGGAGACAACAAAATGCTTCCTATTATAAGTGGGAGACAACAAAATGCTTCCTATTATAAGTGGGAGACAACAAAATGCTTCCTATTATGAGAGACAACAAAATGCTTCTTATTATAAGTGGGAGACAACAAAATGCTTCCTATTATAAGTGGGAGACAACAAAATGCTTCCTATTATGAGAGACAACAAAATGCTTCTTATTATAAGTGGGAGACAACAAAATGCTTCCTATTATGAGAGACAACAAAATGCTTCTTATTATAAGTGGGAGACAACAAAATGCTTCCTATTATGAGAGACAACAAAATGCTTCTTATTATAAGTGGGAGACAACAAAATGCTTCCTATTATGAGAGACAACAAAATGCTTCTTATTATAAGTGGGAGACAACAAAATGCTTCCTATTATGAGAGACAACAAAATGCTTCTTATTATAAGTGGGAGACAACAAAATGCTTCCTGTTATAAGTGGGAGACAACAAAATGCTTCCTATTATGAGAGACAACAAAATGCTTCCTATTATAAGTGGGAGACAACAAAATGCTTCCTATTATAAGTGGGAGACAACAAAATGCTTCCTATTATGAGAGACAACAAAATGCTTCCTATTATAAGTGGGAGACAACAAAATGCTTCCTATTATAAGTGAGAGACAACAAAATGCTTCCTATTATAAGTGAGAGACAACAAAATGCTTCCTATTATAAGTGAGAGACAACAAAATGCTTCCTATTATAAGTGAGAGACAACAAAATACTTCCTATTATAAGTGGGAGACAACAAAATGCTTCCTATTATGAGAGACAACAAAATGCTTCCTATTATAAGTGGGAGACAACAAAATGCTTCCTATTATGAGAGACAACAAAATGCTTCCTATTATAAGTGGGAGACAACAGAATGCTTCCTATTCTAAGTGAGAGACAACAAAATGCTTCCTATTATAAGTGAGAGACAACAAAATGCTTCCTATTATAAGTGAGAGACAACAAAATGCTTCCTATTGTAAGTGAGAGACAACAAAATGCTTCCTATTATAAGTGAGAGACAACAAAATGCTTCCTATTCTTAGTGGGAGACAACAAAATGCTTCCTATTATAAGTGGGAGACAACGAATGCTTCCTATTCTAAGTGGGAGACAACAGAATGCTTCCTATTCTAAGTGGGAGACAACAAAATGCTTCCTATTCTAAGTGGGAGACAACAAAATGCTTCCTATTCTTAGTGGGAGACAACAGAATGCTTCCTATTATAAGTGGGAGACAACAAAATGCTTCCTATTCTAATTGGGAGATAACAAAATGCTTCCTATTATAAGTGGGAGACAACAAAATGCTTCCTATTATAAGTGGGAGACAACAAAATGCTTCCTATTATAAGTGGGAGACAACAGAATGCTTCCTATTATAAGTGGGAGACAACAGAATGCTTCCTATTCTAAGTGGGAGACAACAGAATGCTTCCTATTCTAAGTGGGAGACAACAGAATGCTTCCTATTCTAAGTGGGAGACAACAGAATGCTTCCTATTCTAAGTGGGAGACAACAGAATGCTTCCTATTTCTAAGTGGGAGACAACAGAATGCTTTCTATTCTAAGTGGGAGACAACAGAATGCTTCCTATTCTAAGTGGGAGACAACAGAATGCTTCCTCTTCTAAGTGGGAGACATCAGAATGCTTCCTATTCTAAGTGGGAGACAACAGAATGCTTCCTATTCTAAGTGGGAGACAACAGAATGCTTCCTATTCTAAGTGGGAGACAACAGAATGCTTCCTATTCTAAGTGGGAGACAACAGAATGCTTCCTATTCTAAGTGGGAGACCACAGAATGCTTCCTATTCTAAGTGGGAGACCACAGAATGCTTCATATTCTAAGTGGGAGACAACAGAATGCTTCCTATTCTAAGTGGGAGACAACAGAATGCTTCCTATTCTAAGTGGGAGACAACAGAATGCTTCCTATTCTAAGTGGGAGACAACAGAATGCTTCCTATTTTAAGTGGGAGACAACATAATGCTTCCTATTATAAGTGGGAGACAACAAAATGCTTCCTATTATAAGTGAGAGACAACAGAATGCTTCCTATTATAAGTGAGAGACAACAGAATGCTTCCTATTCTAAGTGGGAGACAACGAATGCTTCCTATTCTAAGTGGGAGACAACAGAATGCTTCCTATTCTAAGTGGGAGACAACAGAATGCTTCCTATTCTAAGTGGGAGACAACAGAATGCTTCCTATTCTAAGTGGGAGACAACAGAATGCTTCCTATTATAAGTGGGAGACAACAAAATGCTTCCTATTATAAGTGGGAGACAACAAAATGCTTCCTATTATAAGTGGGAGACAACAAAATGCTTCCTATTCTAAGTGGGAGACAACGAATGCTTCCTATTCTAAGTGGGAGACAACAGAATGCTTCCTATTCTAAGTGGGAGACAACAAAATGCTTCCTATTCTAAGTGGGAGACAACAAAATGCTTCCTATTCTTAGTGGGAGACAACAGAATGCTTCCTATTATAAGTGGGAGACAACAAAATGCTTCCTATTCTAATTGGGAGATAACAAAATGCTTCCTATTATAAGTGGGAGACAACAAAATGCTTCCTATTATAAGTGGGAGACAACAAAATGCTTCCTATTATAAGTGGGAGACAACAAAATGCTTCCTATTATAAGTGGGAGACAACAGAATGCTTCCTATTCTAAGTGGGAGACAACAGAATGCTTCCTATTCTAAGTGGGAGACAACAGAATGCTTCCTATTCTAAGTGGGAGACAACAGAATGCTTCCTATTCTAAGTGGGAGACAACAGAATGCTTCCTATTCTAAGTGGGAGACAACAGAATGCTTCCTATTCTAAGTGGGAGACAACAGAATGCTTCCTATTCTAAGTGGGAGACAACAGAATGCTTCCTATTTCTAAGTGGGAGACAACAGAATGCTTCCTATTCTAAGTGGGAGACAACAGAATGCTTCCTATTCTAAGTGGGAGACAACAGAATGCTTCCTATTCTAAGTGAGAGACAACAGAATGCTTCCTATTCTAACTGGGAGACAACAGAATGCTTCCTATTCTAAGTGGGAGACAACAGAATGCTTCCTATTCTAAGTGGGAGACCACAGAATGCTTCCTATTCTAAGTGGGAGACCACAGAATGCTTCCTATTCTAAGTGGGAGACCACAGAATGCTTCCTATTCTAAGTGGGAGACCACAGAATGCTTCCTATTCTAAGTGGGAGACCACAGAATGCTTCCTATTCTAAGTGGGAGACAACAGAATGCTTCCTATTATAAGTGGGAGACAACAAAATGCTTCCTATTATGAGTGAGTGCAGTTAATGAGAGAACAGAATGCTTTCTATTATGAGTGGGAGACAACAAAATGTTTCCTATTATATAAGTGAATATGAAAGAACAGAATGCATAGATATCTTCCATTAAATCAGATGATACAAAATAAATATTTTAAAAGAACTGTAATAATTGTACATTAAATCACAGGATATCGTGTTTCCTATAGACTATGTAATAATTCTACATTAAATCACAGGACATCATGTTTCCTATAAACTATGTAATAATTCTACATTAAATCATGGGACATCATGTTTCCTATAAACTATGTAATAATTCTACATTAAATCATAGGACATGTTTCCTATAAACTATGTAATAATTCTACATTAAATCATGGGACATCATGTTTCCTATAAACTATGTAATAATTCTACATTAAATCATAGGACATGTTTCCTATAAACTATGTAATAATTCTACATTAATCACAGTACACTTCCTATCTGTCAAAGCAACAAATGTTGTCTATGATAAGACCGATAATTAAATATCTACTTCATATATGACGATTCAAATTTTCTAAAGTTGTGAGCTCAGCTCTGAAGCTTGGGCAACATTTACAGGGTCTGAGAAAAGGTTAAAACAGCTTTCATGTGCGCTGTATTTACATGATAATGAACATCAAACGGCAGAACAGAGTAACCAACTCTAACGTGTTACAACGAGCCAAACTCCCCATCCATCATGGCAGGACAGAGTAACCAACTCTAACGTCTTATAACAAGCCAAACTCCCGTCCATCATAGCAGGACAGAGTAACCAACTCTGTCTTACAACGAGCTAAACTCCCATCCATCATGACAGGACAGAGCAACCAACTCTAACGTCTTACAACGAGCCAAACTCCGATCCATCATAGCAACACTTAGGAGTCGTAGACTAAGGTGGCTGGGTCATGTAAGAAAATTGGCAAACAATCGTATTCCCAAACAAATATTGTATGGCGAACATAATGACGGAAAGAGTGGTGCTGAGATATAAGGATGGAACAGATGAACTATGGGATATTCACAACACAGCAATATTGACCTGTGCTAGATTTAAGGAAACTGAAAGACGTGGACTCTCAGATATCACATGGAGACATATCCAAAATTGACGTCAAACAAAACTAACCTTGTTAAATGTCCAGACTGAGTTCGAAAAAATACTAGCTATAGTAACATATCAAGAAGTTGATGGTGGACAACTCCGACCTGACACAAGAACATAGATAATCTGGCAGTTAAATGAGCCTCCATAACTGGAGATATTACTGAGATGTTTTCTTCTTCTTCTTTCCTTCCTCATCTGCATTTCAGCGTCGAGGGGAGGTATAATTTGCGGTCTTTTGCTCTTCTGTTCGCCTCTGTTGATGTTATGTTTCCTAGTGCTTCTAATATTCCATCGACCCATCTTTTACGTGGTCGACCCTTGGGTCTGGTGTTCTCACAACGTTTGTTGAAGGCTCGTGTTGTGTTTTGTTCTTTCTGCCTTGTCACGTGGCCAAACCATTTTATCTGTTGTTTCCTTATATATTCTATGGCGAGGGCTATTCTTAGCTTTTTTCTCAGTTCTTCATTTCTGATCTTATCTCTCAGACTGCTTCCTGTCATTCGTCTAACACATTTCATCTCTGTAGAGGTTATTTTTCTTATTGTTCTTGCATCTAGGGTCCAGGTCTGGCATTGGTAGCACAACGTTGGGATGAAGATTGTATTGTAAAATGTATAGTGCTCGTTTTGCCTCCATAGTTATTTCCTTGTTGGACAGTAGTGGCGATAACTGTCCAATGATTTGACAAGCTTTGTTGCATCTTGATTCTATCTCTGCCGTTTGAGAATTATCGTTTATCATTAGGCTTCCTAGGTACTTTCTTGTTTTAGTTGTCTGCCTTCTATAGTTATGTTGATGTTCTGTTTATTTTTGGCGACATTCATTACTTCTATTTTGTTGATTTTCATGTTGTATTTTGTGCCTGAGATGTTGAGTTTGTTTAAGTGTTCTTGTAGGTCTTCTATTGTTTCATGTATTAGTGTCTGATCGTGTGCAAATAGAAGCTCGTTGATCTCCTCTGTCTCTGATGGGTTGGCTAGCTTGTATATATTAACAACTGGTATATAGTTATAGATAATTGTACTTCACCATTTGTTGTCGTTGTCCCTGTATTCTGAAGAAGGCCACAGGCCGAAACGTCAGTATTGTGTTGTGTTCCTTCCTTGTAAAGCTGTCACCATACATTGGAGTGTTTATCACATCCCACTACTGGCTCCTAAAGATATTTAGTCTTTTTTTTTCATGACTTGAGTATGTTGTCCGGGTTTCGCATCCATATAACAGTGTGCTAAGCACAGGACTGATATATTACGAGTTTGGTCTTTTGTGTTAATTTCGTGTTGTTCCAGGCCCTTTCTGTGAGTTTGCCGAAAGTCGTAGCTGCTTTACGCTTTCGGCTGTTTATTTCATCATTAAGAGAAGTGGCTGACACGATTGTGGATCCAAGACACGTGAATTTCTGAACTGACTCAAGTGGACAATCTTTCAAAGTGAGTACTACAGGCTCGATGTCTCATTGCCATTTTGGTTCCCGGGAACTCAAGCGTGTAAGGAAACGAACGAGCTGACAGCTGGAACGGCTGTCGTGGTTAGCGGACGTGCCATGGAGGTTATTCATGATATCTATCTATCGTCCTTTCGAGCCGAAGACGGCACATTAGGCAGAACTACAATCTCAAAAACAGAAACCTTGCATGCCAAAATGGCAGATATTGCAGAGATCACTGCTTCTAAAATAGCTATGGCTGTTTTCATAACAATACTTTTTACAATGACAGCTTGTCAAGCCATCGATCAACCTCCTTAGTCGCCTTTAACGACATGCCTGGAAGGTCACAGTGTCACTATTCTTTACTTTCCTCATGAGGCCCCGGTAACACACAGGAAATTCAAGATATGGTTATCATCATCAAGTACCGTGACTACTGGCGTAGGTGATCATGTCTCTCCACAATTTTCGATCTCAGCAGCTATTTATCATTTCTGTTGACCTTCTGCCAAGCCATTCTCTTAAGCTGTCTGTTATTTTTTCTCTTTGCTTCCCTCTATCTCTTCGTCCCTCAATTTTTCCAGTTGTTACAATATATTCCAGCTGTTCTCTTCTCATTACATGGCCAAATGATGATCATGATATGGTACTCAGGAAATATGACAAATAAACAACAGAAAAAACAACAACATGGTCGGAAGCTCTTCCTCCGATGATTCCCTGAATTATCGCCTCGGAAGTTTCCCTCTATAACAATATCCATTTATTATTAGTTGTCTCCGGTTATTCGTGATGTCTTCAGGGAGGGAGAACTGAAACAAAAATAGAAAAAAATGGTATGGTAAAAGCTTTACGGGATTGATAGACAACACAGATTTGAACGAAACTATATTACGAATGAATATATTAAAACAGGTAAATGAATTTAAATATTTGGGAACTTTGTTAACCTCAGATGGTAGATGTACAAAAGAGGTGAGATGCAGAATGGCTCAGGCAAAAGTAGCTTTCCAAAAAATGAGGAAGATACTATGCAATCCATTTTTGACAATAGAAACAAGAAAAAGAGTTCTTAAATGTTATGTAGAGCCAGTCTTAACATATGGATGCGAATCATGGACAATAGGAACACAGACAAGAAAATCATTGGAGTCTGTAGAAATGTGGTTTTATAGAAGAATGTTGAGAGTACCATGGACAGCTAAGAAGAGTAATGAAGATGTTCTGAGAGAGGTCAAAGCAAAAAGAGAGCTAATTCCCAATATTAGGAAGAAGCAATCATCATTTTTTTGCCATGTAATGAGAAGAGATTGTGGAGGGACATGATCGCCTACGCCAACCGGCATGGTACATGATGATGATGATGAATGAGAAGAGAACAACTGGAATATATTGTAACAACTGGAAATATTGAGGGACGAAGAGATGGAGGGGAGCAAAGAGTAAAGATACCAGACAGTTTAAGAGAATGGCTTGGCAGAAGGTCAACAACAGAAATGATAAATAACTGTCGAGATCGAAAGTTGTGGAAAGACATGATCACCTACGCCAGCATGCCCGGTACTTGATGATGATACAGTAGGTAGAGCTTTACGAGAATCATACTTTAATATAGAACTATATAGGGGGGTAGAGCTTTTACGAGAGTCATACTTTAATATAGAACTATAAAGGGAGGTAGAGCTTTACGAGAGTCATACTTTAATATAGAACTATAAAGGGAGGTAGAGCTTTAAGAGAGTCATACTTTAATATAGGAATATAGAAGTCGAAATAAACTTTATGGGGACTTTATTAACCTGATAAAAACAATGTATGAAGGAACAAAATGTAGTGTGGTGCATGAAGGACAGCTTACAGAAGCATTTGAAATAAGAACAGGAGTAAGGCAAGGATGCCTTCTGTCTCCATTTCTCTTTCTACTGGCCATAGATTGGATTATGAAAATAACTCAAAACAACAGAAATGGAATCCAGTGGTCACTGACCAAACAACTTGATGATTTAGACTTTGCTGATGACATAGCTCTCCTATCACACAGCCATCAACAGATGCAGGATAAAATGAGTATATTAGATGAGAGATCAAAACAGGTAGAACTAAAGATTAATAGAGATAAGACCAACATTATGAGAATTAATGCAGTTGGCAATAACCAAATAAAACTAGGAGAAATACCTCTACTAGACGTACAATCTTATATATATCTGGGCAGTAATATAGATAAAGAGGGAGGAACAAAAAATGATACCAAAATAAGGATATCAAAAGCAAGAGGAGCTTTCATTGCACTGGGAAACATATGGAAATCCAAAGAAATTAGGCTAAATAAAAAAATTAAAATTTTCAACTCAAATGTTAAGTCGGTCCTATTATATGGCTGTGAAACATGGAGAATAACAAAATTGACAATAACGAAGGTACAGACTTTCATTAATGGGTGCTTGCGCAGAATAAAGGGATGGAAATGGCAGGACAAAGTCACTAACGTGGAATTATGGAAACGTACCGGTCAAATACCAGTGGATAAAGAGATACAGCGAAGACGATGGCGATGGATAGGACACACACTACGGAAGCCAACGGAGAGTATTACACAACATGCCCTTTTTTGGAATCCCCAGGGGAAAAGACAAAGAGGAAGACCAAGGAATTCTTGGAGAAGACAGATCGAAGCAGAGATGAAGATGATGGGGAAGACATGGAATGATCTTAAAAGAATTGCAAAAAACAGAACGACTTGGAAAGTGTTTGTTGAAGACCTATGCTCCACTGGGAGCTAAAATGTAGAAGATTAAGGTGACCATTCGTCCCAGATTGTCCGGGACAGTCCCGGAATTTGACATTTTTTGAACCTTTGTCCCGGATTAGCTGCCGTACCGGTTTTGTCCCGATTTTGGCATATTTTTTAGCTTTTGTCCCGGATTTGATAAAAAATAATTTGGGACACAAACGTTTACCAATTTTGCCATTTTGGTATACGGCGTACATTTCTTCAATTAAAAAAAAATATTATTCCGTTGCTGTGTAGACAATTTTGTTTAATATCAAAACAGTAGAATGCGCTCCTAGTTTTAAATCTCGTATATATTCGTTGTGTTACTAACTTTCACTTTCACTTTCGCAAAAAATGGCACCGAAGCGTAATTGTAGTTTTAATCAAGATTTACAAAAGGAATACCCTTTTATAAAAAAGTCTACATCGTCATCAGACTTCACTGTAAGATGTAATATATGTTCATCCGGGTTTACTATTAACCATAGTGGACGTGGTGATATTAAGAGCCACATAAATAGTGATAAACATAAGAGAGCCGTCGCTACTGCTGCATCAAGCTCGTCGTTGACAAATTTTTTTCGAGCTGAACAGGTTGGTGACAAAGAAGAACAGTTAGCTGCTACAGAAGGTGCCTTTGCATATCATACAGTGATGCACAATCACACGTTTAGATCTATGGACTGCACATCAAAATTGCTTCAGGTAACTTTTGAACCAAAATTTGCTTGTGCACGTACGAAAACAGAAGCTATTATTCGGAATGTGTTCACACCCCATGCTCTAAACGAGTTGAGATGTGACCTAGAAAACGTAACATTTATCTCCATACTGACAGATGCCTCCAACCACAAAGAAATCAAGATTTTTCCTTTGCTTGTCAGATACTTTGATCGCAATAAGGGACTGAAAGTTAAAATATTAGAGTTGAAGTCATTGCCGGGTGAAACATCTGATACAGTAAGTAGTTTTCTTATTGACTGTCTAACTGAAAATGGTTTAGAACTGAAAGTAGTTGGATTATGTGCAGACAACACAAATTCTAATTTTGGGGGCGCTGAAAGAAAAGGACAGAACAATGTTTTCACAAAACTGAAAGAAAACCTTGGACATAGTTTGATAGGTGTTGAGTGTGCTTGCCATATTTTCCACAACACTGTTCGAGCAGCTGCAGACGTATTGCCTGTTGATGTTGAAATGACTATTGCAAAAATTTATCTGTACTTCAAATCATACACAGTTAGAGTTGAAAGTCTCAAGGAGTTTTGTCAGTTTGTCGACACAGACTTCCAGATGATTTTAGGTTATGCACAAACTAGGTGGCTTGCGCTCTTGCCTGCTGTTGAAAGGGTTCTTTACATGTTCCTGCCTCTAAAATCATATTTTCAATCTCAAGACAGATGCCCAGTTTTTATACAGGAATTCTTTTTAAACCCACTGTCTGAGGCATGGCTTATTTTGGTTCACAGTCAGGCATCCTCTTTCCACGAAGCAGTGCAGAAAGTAGAGGGACAGATGGTCACTGTATTTGAAGTCATTGACATCATCAATAGGTTGAAAGCTATCTTAGAGTCCAAGCTGGAAGACGGCTTCTTGCCATCAAGAGTTCAGATAATCCTTAAAAAGCTGGAAATGGAAGGATTTCCACGTGATGATGTGAACAAGTTTAACGCCAGTGTTTCTTCATTTTATGAAACAGCTTTAAGTTATTTGAAGAAATGGGCTGCAAATAATTTTCAAAACCTAGAGTCTTACAGCTGGGTAATGCTGAACAGAACACCAAATTGGGAAGATATTGAGAAGTCTTCATCATTAGTGAGTCAAACAGTGCCTTCAGTCGACTTTCCAGAAAATGAAATGTATGACGAATATGTCTACATGAAACAGTTCGTTACCTCACAAAAAATTAGTGAGTGGAGTCTTAATAAAACATTACCAGGGCAGCGTTGGGTTGAACTAGCTTCCCACTTCAGAAACAATCATGTGCCCGTTTCATATATTCTGAAGTTGGCAGAGTTCTTTTTGTGTCTACCTGGAACAAATGCTGCAACAGAACGAGTGTTTTCTCTGATGAACAGTTTGTGGACAAATGATAAAACACAACTAGGTGTTGAAACTTTAAAAGCCATGTTGATCACCAAAGTGAACTATGAGGGAACATGTGTTGAATTTTATAAGATGCTGCATACAAAGAAGGACATTTTACAGAAAATTCACTCATCTGAAAAGTACAGCATCTCTGTTTCACCTTCAATGTAAGTGAGTATCACTGTTTTTTTTTTTTTTTATCTCCTGATTATCTTGATAGCGTATTGTAGGTCTATATTGTTAGATGTTTTAAAATGTATGTATTATTCACTTGAAAATGACAGCAAGAAGAAATGTAATTTTATTGGTGGAAAATTGAAGTAAAATTATTCCGTCCCGGAATGGGATTTCAAAAATATGGTCACCTTATAGAAGATAGAAGTCGAAAAGCAAATATCCAGCCCTACGTGAGATACTTGTCTTAATAGGAAAATACAGATACACAATTTATTCCCGAGTTGTGATCGTAACCCTATGCTATAGTCATGACTACCCAAGTGGTTCCACTACGCCAAGCAGGTAAAGAAGAGACCACACATAGACACTAGCAAGCTAACAAATAGACACTAGCAAGCTAACATATAGACACTAACAAGCTAGCACATAAACACTAGCAAGCTAACGCATAGACAGGGAGGGAGAATTGAAAAAAAATGGTATGGTAAAAGCCTTACGTGATTTGTAGACGACACAGATTTGAAAGACGTTTCGACCCAAGAGGTCTTCAGCAGGAACAAACAAACAACACGCACACACAGATAAGCAAGTAAAAAAATTAATCCTACATAGCTAACTAGCCACGAAACATCCAAAACAAAAAAATCGAAAATGGTTTTTAAAAAAAAAAATAGAAAAATGACTTCCATGTGTCGAGGACAGTGGTCAGAATGAGAAAAAAGGATAACATAAAGACACTAGCAAGCTAACACATAGACACTAGCAAGCTAACATATAGACACTAGCAAACTAACATATAGACACTAGCAAGCTAACATACAGACACTAGCATGCTAACACACAGACACTAGCAAGCTAACATATAAACACTAGCAAGCTAACACATAGACACTAACAAGCTATCACATAGACACTAACAAGCTAATACATAGACACTAGCAAGCTAAAACATAGACACTAGCAAGCTAACACATAGACACTTGCAAACTAACATATAGACACTAGCAGACTAATACAAAGACACTAGCAAGCTAACACAGACATTAGCAAGCTAACACATAGATACTAGCAAGCTAACATATAGAAACTAGCAAGCTAACACATAGACACTAGCATGCTAAAACATAGATACTAGCAAGCTAACATATAGAAACCAGCAAGCTAACACATAGACACTAGCAAGCTAACACATAGACACTAGCAAGCTAACATATAGACACTAGCAAGCTAAAATATAGACACTAACAAGCTAACACAGACACTAGAATGATAACATATAGACACTAGCAAGCTAACAAATAGACACTAGCAAGCTAACATATAGACACTAGCAAGCTAACATATAGACACTAACAAGCTAACACATAGACACTAGCAAGCTAACGCATAGACAGGGAGCGAGAATTGAAAAACAAAATGGTATGGTAAAAGCCTTACGTGATTTGTAGACGACACATATTTGAAAGACGTTTCGGCCCAAGAGGCCTTCAACAAAAACAAACAAACAACACGGTCACACAGATAAGCAAGTAAAAAAATTAATCCTACATAGCTAACTAGTCACGAAACATCCAAAATAAAATAATCGAAAGTGGTTTAAAAAAAAAAATAATGACTTCCCTGTGTCGTGGACAGTGGTCAGAAAGGAAAAAAAGGATAACATATAGACATTAGCAAGCTAACACATAGACACTAGCAAGATAACATATAGACACTAGCTAGCTAACATATAGACACTAGCAAGCTAACATATAGACACTAGCAAGCTAACACATAGACACTAGCAAGCTAACACATAGACACTAGCAAGCTAACATATAGACACTAGCAAGCTAACATATAGACACCAGCAAGCTAACACACAGATACGAGCAAGCTAACATATAGACACTAGCAAGCTAACATATAGACACTAGCAAGCTAACATATAGACACTAGCAAGCTAACATATAGACACTAGCAAGCTAACATAGACACTAGCAAGCTAACACATAGACACTAGCAAGCTAACATATAGACACTAGCAAGATAACATATAGACACTAGCAAGCAAACATATAGACACTAGCAAGCTAACATATAGACACTAGCAAGCTAACATATAGATACTAGCAAGCAAATATATAGACACTAGCGAGCTAACATATAGACACTAGCAAGCTAACACATAGACACTAGCAAGCTAACACAGACACTAGAAAGCTAACAAATATACACTAGCAAGCTAACACATAGACACTAACAAGCTAACACATAGACACTCGCAAGCTAACACATAGACACTAGCAAGCAAACATATAGACACTAGCAAGCTAACATATAGACACTAGCAAGCTAACACATAGACACTAGCAAGCTAACACAGACACTAGAAAGCTAACAAATATACACTAGCAAGCTAACACATAGACACTAGCAAGCTAACACAGACACTAGAAAGCTAACAAATATACACTAGCAAGCTAACACATAGACACTAACAAGCTAACACATAGACACTCGCAAGCTAACACATAGACACTAGCAAGCAAACATATAGACACTAGCAAGCTAACATATAGACACTAGCAAGCTAACATATAGACACTAGCAAGCTAACACATAGACACTAGCAAGCTAACATAGACACTAGCAAGCTAACACATAGACACTAGTAAGCTAACATATAGACACTAGCAAGCTAACATATAGACACTAGCAAGCAAACATATAGACACTAGCAAGCTAACATATAGACACTAGCAAGCTAACATATAGATACTAGCAAGCAAATATATAGACACTAGCGAGCTAACATGTAGACACTAGCAAGCTACCACATAGACACTAGCAAGCTAACACAGACACTAGAAAGCTAACAAATATACACTAGCAAGCTAACACATAGACACTCGCAAGCTAACACATAGACACTAGCAACTAACACATAGACACTAGCAAGCTAACACACAGACACTAGAAAGCTAACATATAGATACTATCAAGCTAACATATAGACATCAGCAAGCTAACACATAACTACTAGCAAGCTAACATATAGAAACAAGCAAGCTAACATATAGACACTAGCAAGCGAACACATAGACACTAGCAAGCTAACATATAGACACTAACAAGCTAACACATAGACACTAGCAAGCTAACATAAAGACACTAGCAAGCTAACACATAGATACTGGGTGAACCCGGAAGCCGTCGGTTGGGATCGAACCCTACCCCTTGCCCTTTGTATTCCAGTTCACTAACCACTGAGCTATCCCGGCACTCGTTTACCACATGTGTTACCTTATTATTGTTATGAAACAGGTGGAATCTACTGAAGATCGATATGAGAAAATACGAGAAACGGAGATAAATGATATCGGAAAAATAATGGGCTAGGGAGTCTGCAACAGAAATTGTAAACAATTACAGAGAAATAAAGTGGAGAGACGTGATATCCAGCAGACATGAAATATTGTCATGATGATATGAGCCTCAGTTAAGATCAGCCAGCGACTCATAGTTGACTCTCTCTCTCTCTCTCTCTCTCTCTCTCTCTCTCTCTCTCTCTGCGATCAGGACTCAATCAGAGTAGGATTCCAGACTCTCACATGAAGTCAGCTGTCAGGTTAAGTGTGTTGATCGCCCCCACAGGCAGAACATCACAATTAGAGTCTGCCAGATCCACTCTGATTGAACACCCGTTAAAACGTTGCACTGTGTTCTGCGCCAGTGGCCCAGTGCATCCGATTTCAGCCAGCATTTTATTCAGGTTTGCATTCCTTAGCCTTTGATTGTCCCCAATCTTCCTGCAAGAAAGCAGCTGATCTTTTATGTAGGGGGATTCTGCCCTTAGATGGTCGGCCCTCCCAGGTTTACGAGCACCATCTGCCCGAGTCACTACAGGTGACTAACACAGACATGCACACACAAAGATAGGAGATGTGACCAACACAGACTTGCGCACAGCGATACGAGACATGACTAACACTGACACACATCAAGATATATGACACATGACTAACATAAACATGCACATAAAGATATGAGATATGACTGACATAGACATTCACACACAAAGATATGAGATATGATCAACATAGACATGCACACAAAGATATGAGATATGATCAACATAGACATGCACACAAAGATATGAGATATTATCAACACAGACATGCACACACAAGGATATGAGATATCTAACCCAAACATGTACACACAAAGATATGACACATGACTAACACAGATACACACTAAGATGTGAGATATGACTAATCACATGCACACATAAAGATATGAGACATGATTAACACGGACACACCAAGATATGAGATATGACTAACATGACACACACCAAGATGTGAGCCATGGCCAGCACACACACAAGCTAAGATATGAGCCATGGCTAGCAAAGAAACACATCAAGATATGAGCCATGGCTAGCACAGAAACACATCAAGATATGAGCCATGGCTTCACGGAAAAACACTAAGAAATGAACCATGTCCAGCACAGAAACACATTAAGGTATCCATATGCTTGGGTTTGTTGTAATACTCTTCTTAACGTGTGAATCATCGACATACGAGGTACAGGCCCCGATTAACTGTCACAGGTTTCGTTCAAACAGTTGTCCGGAGATTTGAGAGTGCAGTCTGACCCGTAGAACGTTCCCCTGCATGTACAGTTCTCGGTTGACCGTTCACAGGTGTCGCCGAAACAGTTGTCCGTACACCTGAGAGCGCTGTCTGATCCGCAGCACCTCTCCTTGCACTTACAGTCTGCACCCTCCGGGTCACACATGAAGCCACAGCCATCAGAACACGTCTGCTTGCACTGTAGCCCAAACTCACCATCGGGACAAGTGTCACTACAGATGTAGCCAGGACGTTTACATTGTACGCATTTTCTGGATTTTTCCTCACATAGAGGACAGACACTAAGACAAGACCCGGAGCAGTCGTGTCCATAGATCCCATGTGAACAGTTGCCGTGACACGTACCGATGATGACGCTGTATCCTTTGCAGCACCCACTACACACTGCACAAAACGACCAAGAATGCCCGTCCAGACAATAGATGTCTGTAAATGTTTGCACCTCACTCACCGTCAGTGCACTGTCGGCCTGCGAAATGGTCGAAGAGAACTCAATCTTAATGTGTGCCATTGTCGCTTGTGCGGTGACTACAATAGTGTTCACAGAAATGTTTAGGTATGATATATCATTATACTGGAACACTACACCACCACTGTCAGAGAAAGCCCGTAGAGTTGCATTCTTTACCCGAATCATAGTGCAAACTCGATGATAAATTCGAATGGTGTGAATCTTTCGGGACGTGGCATTGTTCAGATACCAGTAAACAGAATTGGTTCCACTTCTCATTTGCGTGTGTGTGTGTGTGCAGTCATTGTCATAGAGATTGGTCTTTGTTTTGCCATTAACTGCAGCCTCTGGTCCACATCCGTCTCTTGTATAGCAAGCATTACATGTGTCGGTCTCGTTTATGTTCTGTTTGAGAGCCACATTCCGACCCCCGCCAATGTAGATGGAGCAGGTATTTGCAACTATCGCCCCTTCAATCCGTAACTTGTTTATCAGACCGGCCCCAGAGCAAAAGACATCAATCTCGTGCGAACTAACTACAAACCGTGATTCATTGTTACATGAGGCAGAACCATTTAGTTTTACCATGAAACTGTCTGGATCTGTTAAGTCATTCACATAAATCCTAAACCAGGAGAACGGCAAAGATTGATTGAGAGTTGCCTCAACTGATGTAGAATCCGTGTCCGGATTCATTGTGGTGTCGTTGTTATCAAACAAGAAAGTAGGTTCAGAATTTTGGGCGTATTTGTAAACGAGATCCACGTACTGACACTGGGGTCCGAAATATTCGTGCTGACAACTGTCATTGTTTGGGCATGTCCCTGTAGTTTTGTCACAAACTGAGTCATTATAGCAGTGACATTGTAATGTACAATTCGTCCAACCGGCTGCACAAATTAGGTCATTAACTTCCAAGGTCTCGAACGAAGCCAGCATGATTAAGGACTTGATCTACAGCGGTGGTTAACGAACTGTTTACAAACATTTGACTGATGGTGTCAGTGTTGGCCAAATAGTACTGACCTGACGAAGATACTACCTGTATTTAATGTCAGCGTGCTATTCATGGAAAACAAAGCACTGAATAGGCGAGAATCGATACTAAAAGGCAAACCCGGTCATAGCAAACACAATGAAGTCGAAGTGTCGAGCCGAAACATATACATATTGCAGCTTAATGTAAACCGTGGCATGTAGCAATAATCATTTTCAAAGCGAACCAGATGGAGGATATACACACACAGAGAATATATAGATATACACAATGTAGGTCAGACTTAGGGTATCCTGAAAAGGAAGGCTATAACCGTACGAATTGAAGAATTAACGTTCATGCTCTAGAATACAGGCGACTTAGTACTATAAGTCACGATATCGACAAGATGCAAAAAATAACAGCTACTTTGTCAAGTCTATCATCCGTTGTGGGAAGAATAGTAGTTGGAATCAACCGAGATAAAACAAAAATAATGAATAAGAATGCTCCACATGACAATAATCGCGAAAAATAGACCAATGTATATATCATAGTAGTAATATAGATCAACAGTGTTAAACAAAACAAAAGAGACTGATCAGAAACAATAGCAAAAGCGGCAACACATTTTTAAAAAACCTGGACAAAATATGAAAATCAAACTACTCAGCAAGACAATTAACCATAGAATATTCAACTCAATTATATTATCAGTACGCACGTGAGAGTTGGAAAATAATAAAAGAGATTAAAACAAAACGCTTTCGAAGACAAATGTCGAAGAAGAATACTCTGTTTATAATGGAATGAATTCAATACTAATATAGAGATCATAGAAATGGACATGCAACCAATGATCTTATCTACAGTTAGAAAGTGAAGAAGGACATATGCCGGACATGTGTTGAGAATGGAAAAAAAAAAAGAATTTAAAAACAGGATTCTATATGGGAGACCATCAGGATACAGAAAAAAAGATTTATTATTGGGTTATTGGGTTATTGAGTTATTTGAGTTATTGAGTTATTTGCGGGTCATCATCATTGCACTCCGAACATGTCCATAGATGCTCAGATCCCCTCCTCAGCAATTCCCTCAGTGTCCAGAGACTGACGACTATCTTCTATGTTGGTTGAAAAGTCTTCTTACACGGCCACTAAGTTTCTCATTTCTGGCAGTGCCAATCTTAACTCCCATCTCTTTCATCCGAATAAGTGACGTGGATCTGTGTTTGTCGAAGTCCTGTGCTCTTCCCACATCTCGGAGGGCATTGATGATGTCCGCCCGATCCATTGGTTGCCCGTCCTCAACGACAGCGCCGCTAGCCAACCTGTCCGCCCTTTCATTTCCCCGTACTCCCGCATGTCCAGGGACATAGACAAAGGTGACCTTACGTATTTTGGATTTCTGCAACGACTCTACCCATTGCATGCGTATAGAGCCCGCCTCCACTTTTTTTTTATCTTGCTCATTGAATCACTCAGTATACATGCGTGGGTGTAGTCTTGTGACTCTAACCATTTGAATATCTTGGTCACTGCCATCACCTCCATTGTCATGCTACTCGTGTTCACGACGTATGCACCACTGTCTTCGTAGACTATTCTGCCTGCCGAGCGTGCTGTAAATGCCCATGCACTGCTTTGGTGTCGTCTTACAGATCCGTCTGTATAAATGACTGCATCTTTCTCATCGGTGTTATCGCAAATGAGACCGTTGACTTCAGCATTAGAAAAAGATTTAAACTAGATAACCAGTGACACTGGTAAGAGAGGCAATGTTGGCAGGCATAGCCACCTTTGATATCGTCGAACATCTTTCTCAGAATAGAGATGGATGACGAAAAACAGTATGAAATCTATGCGATGTTGGAAGGATAAATTTCAAGACCTAGAAGACGTTATCAGGGCGAATACCCACTGATTGCTTTGTTATGCCTTTCTATGACTAAGGAAAATATAACGACGTAAAAGTTACTGCCACATAGTCTGTCATTGTTTTATTAATAGCTATAACTATTCTAAACAATCATTATTTTTTGGCCATGTAATGAGAAGAGAACAAATGGAAAAATTGAGGGACGAAGAGATAGAGGGAAGCAAAGAGAAAAAAATACCAGACAGCTTAAGAGAATGGCTTGGTAGAAGGTCAACAACAGAAATGATAAATGACTGTTGAGATCGAAAGTTGTGGAGAGACTTAATCACCTACGCCAGCAGGCCCGATACTTGATGATGATGATGATGATGATAACTCTTCTCATGTTTCAAAAATGACTTCTTCAAGTTTGCCAACAATACAAGCTTCAGAAACGGACTCACATCATCACAGCGACTAACCGCTAGCACCTGGGACGATGATCGTCACCAGAGTAGGGGGTAGTTAGTCCCAGATCTCTGCAACAAGGAGCGATGTATTATATATATCGTCCACTATTGTAAACCTCAAGCTCTATCAGCCTGGGCATGCGAGTTATGAAGATCCACAGGGCGCAGAAGTTCAGTGCACGGAGCACAGTACCAATAGACTCTCACTCTCCGTGTCCGACGATCTTTGCTAGTTAATTTTTAAGTTTAAGCGTTAGACTTTGCACTAAGGACTTGAATCATTATATCTCACCACACGTCAGTGTAAGGAGCCGCGATAGCTCAGTGGTTAGTGAACTGGACTACAAAGGACAAGGGGTAGGGTTCGATTACAACCGACGGCTTCCGGGTTCACCCAGCCTTAAATGGCTACCGGATTTTTTTCTGGGAAAGTAAAGCAGCACGGGCGTAATACCGACCACATTACCCCAAAAATCATGTGTTGAAGGTCTGTAAAATATAGGGTCACTAACACCATATTTCCCTATACGCCACTTGGCGTGACGGGGGTACTTTACTTTTTACACGTCAGTGTTCTGGGTGAATCTCTCAGAGTGGCAGTGTTCCTTAGCGTTTGGCTTTTCGTGGCAAGGGGCTGTGCCACTGAGTACGGGTTCGATCCTGCTTCGGTCCATATATTGTTCTTTGTTTTTTCTCTGTTGATTATTTGTCATTTTTTCCGAGTGTTGTAAACATACCTCTTCCTCTGAATTGATTCGCTGAATCTCTCAACCTCGACTAACATTCCCTGGTGTTGCTTCTCGCCTTAGTGCTCTTCTCTGTGCTGAATATAATGAACTAAACGTTATCGAGTTGGGAAAAGCACTCGACTGGGCTACCGACGTTCTGACAACCAGTGTTCGATTCCCGCTGGAAGCAGTGTGCACTGCACTCGTGGTTGGAAAAAAAAATGCCCCCGCGGTCGACCCAGCCGCTAGCAGAAATAGGTACCACGGTAGTACTCTGGGAAGGTGGAGAATGCCGCCTCGCATCGTGAGTTTCGATGCTTGAAGCGACACTATCCAGCAGTCTCCGACACACTTCTGGATAGGCGACCGAGCACGTATGGGTGGAAACTCGCTTGCTAAGACGCCGACTCAAGTCTCGTACTTTACCTTTTACTTTACATTACCGATTGCATAATTTATTTTCGACGCAATACTCGAATTACGACACAAGTTGGTATCGACAGCAAACAATTCCAGAGCATTTCTCGTAACGATTAATAATAATGCATGACGAGGTATCAGATTACATTCATAGATCCAATTATATGTAATAATAAGAGTTTTATTTTATTGTACCTAACCATAGTTCTAATAGAAAGATTTGCTTCAATATTTTTTAATTTTAAAATAGTCTTTACTTTTATCTTGTTGGTGTATTTTAGGTTTTGCTAATAATGCTAACGTAACTCAACTATCCCTACAGTAAATTGATGCCAAACCAATAATAAATGTCGCAATGCACCAATGAGGCATACTTTGACAATGAAAAGTAGACAAACTTGTCGACGAGAATCGGATGGACACCTCAACAACGATGCGCACTTAGTAGGTGTATACCAGCACAAGACTGCACTGTCCTCAACAGCAAGAGAACGAAGCTTTAGTTTATTGAGTTATTGAGTTATTTGCGGGTCATCATCATTGCACTCCGAACATGTCCATATGTGCTCAGATCACCTCCTCAGCAATTCCCTCAGTGTCCAGCGACTGACGACTCCAAAAGAAGCTTTAGTTTATAGAAGTGTATCAAAAACGTGCATAATAAGACCTAGAGGGACACTAAAAAGAACACTTATAAGAGAAATAAAGTGAGCAGGCATAGACTCATTGGATAAGAACGAACATCTCGCCCAGAATAGAGATGGCTGGCGAAAATCACTACAAGCCTTATGTGACGTATAAGGGCGCGGCGCGGGAACGATCAAGATGTTATACTGATCAAGCAGTAAACCTAAGATTCGCACTGTTATAGTTGTAAAGAAGATTAAAAGACAATAACTCATAGTTCCATGTAGCTCATTTGATAGCGTGCTCACTGTGCCTATGAGAAGAACTAAATTCGATTCTCAACAACTTCCTGGTTTTATTTTTGTTTGCAAACAATCTTTTCATTCTTATTTATTTGTCCATTCTATGTAGGTCTTTATTAAACGATTTTCAACGATCTTAAAAGAATGGCAAGAAACAGAACTGCTTGGAAAGTGTTTGTTGAAGACCTGTACTCCACAGGGAGCTGAAAGGTATAAGAAGAAGATTCGGTGTAAGTAGCAGGTACTGACTTGAAGGAGCACTGCTACTTACATACACCGTCATATTCAGAAGGACCACCATGACTATGAGGTCATGACGATCACGGGCTTTTTGCCCAGACAACTGTGGTCGGAACATACCTTAAGTGAAAACTAGGTGTCCCTGGGGACCTCACCACATTAGTGACGGCTCTGCCGAACCTCACAGCCACCATATACTCAAATATTGCTGATCTGAAAGAAAAATGTATAAGTATAGGGAATATAATAGTAGTATACCAGGAAGGATTTGGATATTATTGTGGCGCTATTTTAACAAAGATATATAGGGCAGCGCGCGGCGCCCATAAAGCGTGTGGCGCAGGGGGAGTTAACCGTGACATTTCGTGTCGAGGTGTTGACCTCTAGCCCCGGTGACCCCGGAAGTGACGTGTTTATGTCTGGTGTATGCTGACTTTGGAGTTCTTGCTGTACTTGCTCGATAGTGATAGGTAAGTAGATTATACAACATCAATGAAAAACAATCAAAATAAAACAAAAGACAAAAGATATATTTTATTCTTTTATTATCTCAATAGGTGTATAACATACAGTGGATATTATATAACATTACAAACATATTTAGTACACGAAGTAAATATATAGTACAAGGATAACATTTATTTATAGCTATGTAGTTGGGCGTCTGCTTAGCTTTGTGTCATAAATGAATCATAAGGGTGAAACAGTTAGAGATTACTGGTTAGTCTAAGCTGGTAGTGTAAATATGTTCCTCGGTGTTAGTGGTTCGCTATCTCTCTCTCTCTCTCTCTCTCTTTCTCTCTCTCTCTCTCTCTCTACTATTCCAGCCTAGATTTCCTTCCATTGAAACACTTACTCATTCTCTCCATTTATCCATATCATCGCGCCTTCCTTCTCTCTCTCTCTCTCTCTCTCGCTTTCTCCCCTATCCTCTCTTAGACTTCTAACCTATCACTCCACCCTCCGCCTCTCTCTTTAGCTCCCCCGCCCTCCCTCATATTTTTAGCGTCCCTCCTATTTTTAGCGTCCCTCCTATTGCAACACTTGATTATTCTCACCATTAATACATAGCATCTCGCCTTCTTTCTCATAGGCTTCTCTCGCTCTCTCTCTCTCTCTCTCTCTCTCTCTCAGTTAGAGATTACTGGTTAGTCTTAGCTGGTAGTGTAAATATGTTCCTCGGTGTTAGTGGTTCGCTATCTCTCTCTCTCTCTCTCTCTCGCCCTCTTTCTCTCTCTCTCTCTCTCTCTACTATTCCGGCCTAGATTTCCCTCCATTGAAACACTTACTCATTCTCTCCATTTATCCCTAGCATCGCGCCTTCCTTCTCTCTCTCTCTCTCTCTCTCTCTCTCGCTTTCTCCCCTATCCTCTCTTAGACTTCTAACCTATCACTCCACCCTCCGCCTCTCCCTTTAGCTCCCCCGCCCTCCCTCATATTTTAGCGTCCCTCCTATTGTAACACTTGATTATTCTCACCATTAATACATAGCATCTCGCCTTCTTTATCATACGCTTCTCTCTCTCGCTCTCTCTCTCTCTCTCTCTCTCGCTCTTCTAACCCCTACTAGACTTCTCTCCTACCATTCCACCTTTCTTCCTCTCTCTCTCTCTCTCTCTCTCTCTCTCTCTCTTTACCTCGCCTAGCGTTCCGCCTTCATTCGTATTTTTTACCTTACCACCAGTGTAACACATTAATAACATTGAATATCAATTACAAAAAGACTTGAAATATCTACTTTGAAAGAACCAATAAGATAAACATATGAAAAACGAAGGAATAATACACTCGACAAGGCGTAACATACGTACTTTATACACATCACCCATTAATACAACTGAAATTCCTTTAATGATAACCTATCACATCGTTATGAGCTAAGAGAAAAACAGAAAAAAAATTCAACTTACACCGTAAAATATTCCACTACAATACAGACCGCTAGACTGAACAGTACTACGAAAATAAACGTCCGTGAATCAAGCGCGCTTATAACACGAAGTCTCACATCCGACTAGTTTAAATATAATCTGGTAAATAAAATTTGGACGATACTATTCCACCCTCGACTAATATCTAGGTTAACCAATCAGAGAAGAAGATTTCTATCGGACACCCATCAACGAAATGACTGACCTCTGGATTAACTAATCGGAGAAGAGGATTACTGTTATCGTGATAACTGACCTCATTTTCAACTTGAAGTGCTGTCGAGTCTGATGCATGGGTTACTTTAAATCGACCTAGCGGGTCAATGGTGGGGGAAATAATACAAGTGGCGGGTACTTGAACGCGTTTTGACCCCTGCTGCAATACCAGAAGTTCCATGACAGTTATAAATAGTTGGATACAACAAGCAGGAAGTTATATTAAGGACAGAAATCTGGCAGGCAATGGCAGAAACCTAAGAGGCAAGGACAGAAAACTAGGGGGGTCGTGGTTCGTGGTTCGGTAAGTCGTGGTTCGTTAAGTCGTGGTTCGTGGGGTTGTGGTTCGTGGTTCGTAGTGATGGTTCGTTAAGTCCGTGGTTCGTGGGGTTGTGGTTCGTGGTTCGTTAAGTTCGTGGTTTGTTAAGTTGGTTGTTCGTGAGTTTGTGGTTCGTTAGTTAATGGTTCGTTAAGTCCGTGGTCGGGGGTTGTGGTTTGTGGTTCGTTAGTGATGGTTCGTTAAGTCCATGGTTCGTAGGGGTTGTGGTTCGCGGTTCGTGAGTTGATGGTTCGTAAGTTCGTGGTTTGTTAAGTTCGTTGTTCGTGAGTTTGTGGTTCGTTAGTTAATGGTTCGTTAAGTTCGTGGTTTGTTAAGTTCGTTGTTCGTGAGTTTGTGGTTCGTTAGTTGATGGTTCGTTAAGTCCGTGGTTCGTGGGTTGTGGTTTGTGGTTCGTTAGTTGATGGTTCGTTAAGTCCATGGTTCGTGGGTTGTGGTTCTCTCTCTCTCTCTCTCTTTACCTCGCCTAGCGTTCCGCCTTCATTCGTATTTTTTACCTTACCACCAGTGTAACACATTAATAACATTGAATATCAATTACAAAAAGACTTGAAATATCTACTTTGAAAGAACCAATAAGATAAACATATGAAAAACGAAGGAATAATACACTCGACAAGGCGTAACATACGTACTTTATACACATCACCCATTAATACAACTGAAATTCCTTTAATGATAACCTATCACATCGTTATGAGCTAAGAGAAAAACAGAAAAAAAATTCAACTTACACCGTAAAATATTCCACTACAATACAGACCGCTAGACTGAACAGTACTACGAAAATAAACGTCCGTGAATCAAGCGCGCTTATAACACGAAGTCTCACATCCGACTAGTTTAAATATAATCTGGTAAATAAAATTTGGACGATACTATTCCACCCTCGACTAATATCTAGGTTAACCAATCAGAGAAGAAGATTTCTATCGGACACCCATCAACGAAATGACTGACCTCTGGATTAACTAATCGGAGAAGAGGATTACTGTTATCGTGATAACTGACCTCATTTCAACTTGAAGTGCTGTCGAGTCTGATGCATGGGTTACTTTAAATCGACCTAGCGGGTCAATGGTGGGGGAAATAATACAAGTGGCGGGTTACTTGAACGCGTTTTGACCCCTGCTGCAATACCAGGAGTTCCATGACAGTTATAAATAGTTGGATACAACAAGCAGGAAGTTATATTAAGGACAGAAATCTGGCAGGCAATGGCAGAAACCTAAGAGGCAAGGACAGAAAACTAGGGGGGTCGTGGTTCGTGGTCGGTAAGTCCGTGGTTCGTTAAGTCCGTGGTTCGTGGGGTTGTGGTTCGTGGTTCGTTAGTTGATGGTTCGTTAAGTCCGTGGTTCGTGGGGTTGTGGTTCGTGGTTCGTTAAGTTCGTGGTTTGTTAAGTTGGTTGTTCGTGAGTTTGTGGTTCGTTAGTTAATGGTTCGTTAAGTCCGTGGTTCGTGGGGTTGTGGTTTGTGGTTCGTTAGTTGATGGTTCGTTAAGTCCATGGTTCGTAGGGGTTGTGGTTCGCGGTTCGTGAGTTGATGGTTCGTTAAGTTCGTGGTTTGTAAGTTCGTTGTTCGTGAGTTTGTGGTTCGTTAGTTAATGGTTCGTTAAGTTCGTGTTTGTTAAGTTCGTTGTTCGTGAGTTTGTGGTTCGTTAGTTGATGGTTCGTTAAGTCCGTGGTTCGTGGGGTTGTGGTTTGTGGTTCGTTAGTTGATGGTTCGTTAAGTCCATGGTTCGTGGGGTTGTGGTTCGCGGTTCGTGAGTTGATGGTTCGTTAAGTTCGTGGTTTGTTAAGTTCGTTGTTCGTGAGTTTGTGGTTCGTTAGTTGATGTTCGTTAAGTTCGTGGTTTGTTAAGTTCGTTGTTCGTGAGTTTGTGGTTCGTTAGTTGATGGTTCGTTAAGTCCGTGGTTCGTGGGGTTGTGGTTTGTGGTCGTTAGTTGATGGTTCGTTAAGTCCATGGTTCGTAGGGTTGTGGTTCGCGGTTCGTGAGTTGATGGGTCGGTAAAGTTCGTGGTTTGTTAAGTTCGTTGTTCGTGAGTTTGTGGTTCTTAGTTAATGGTTCGTTAAGTCCGTGTTCGTGGGGGTTGTGGTTCGTGGTTCGTGAGTTGAGGGTTCGTTAAGTCCATAGTTCGTAGGGGTTGTGGTTCGCGTTCGTGAGTTGAGGGTTCGTTAAGTCCGTGGTTCGTGGGGTTGTGGTTCGTGGTTCGTTAGTTGATAGTTCGTTAAGTCCATGGTTCGTAGGGGTTGTGGTTCGCGGTTCGTGAGTTGAGGGTTCGTTAAGTCCGTGGTTCGTGGGGTTGTGGTTCGTGGTTCGTTAGTTGATGGTTCGTTAAATCCATGGTTTCGTGGGGTTGTGGTTTATTAAGTTTTAGTTTGTTAAGTGCGTGGTTCGAGAGGTCGTGGGCAAGGCAGAAACCTAAGAGGCAGGGTAGAAACCTAGGAGGCAAGGTCAGAAACCTAGGAGGCAAGGGCAGAAACCTAGGAGGCAAGGGCAGAACCTAAGAGGCAAAGACAGAAACCTAGGAGGCAAGGTCAGAAACCTAGGAGGCAAGGCAGAAACCTAGAAGCAAAGGCTGAAAAACACTCGTACTGACTAAGGCTTCCAAGGTGTATTTGATTGTCGCCCTATTTTTGTCTGTATAACCTAATATATCACTTTCATTTAATCTATCGATAAACGTTTTCAAAGTCATTTCTGTTGTTAACTAACAAGGGTTTGTCTAATCCTGTCGCGTTATTTGAGCTTGTGTGTGAAAGTAACGCGGCCAAATAGAACTGACCTCTGAGGCAATACCGGATGTGTTACTAAAAAGATTTTGACGTATGATGGCAATTTTATGAGTTACCCCCTGATCATTTTTTAGGGATACGCCCATGCAATCGGTAAAAATCGTAAATTTTCACTCTAGGCATACCCCAAACTCTATTTTAGACATCCCCATTGCAAAAATTACATTAAAAAACCACTTTTAGGATTTTACCCCCTTATAATTTTTTGAGGGTTACGCCCATGGAAATCGATAAAAAGCGTTAATTTAGCACGCAGGCTTACCTAAATCTTTATTTTAAGACATCCCCACACCAAAAATTACTTAAAAATCACTTTGAAATTGTTACCCCCTTACCATTTTTTAGGGTTACGCCCATGAATTGATAAAAATCGTAATTTTAGCACGTAGGCTTACTTAAAACTTTATTTTAGACATCCCTACACCAAAAATTAACTTAAAAATCACTTTGAAATTGTAACCCCCTACCATTTTTGAGGGTTACGGCCCCTGAAATCGATAAAATCGTAATTTTAGCACGTAGGCTACTTAAAACTTTATTTTAGACATCCCTACACCAAAAAAAATTAACTTAAAAATCACTTTTGAAAATTGTAACCCCCTTACCATTTTTGAGGGTTACGCCCCTGAAATCGATAAAAAATTGAAACATAACCTCAAGGCATACCCCAAACATAATATTTGACACCCCTACATAGCAAATTCCAACATAAAAACAACAAAAAACTAGTGGTGTATATTGGTTTGAGCCGTTCATACTACGCAGATGTACGGTTGCAGCACGTGCAATCGATAAACAAATTGAAATATAACCTCAAGGCATAACCCAAACATAATATTTGACACCCCTACATATCAAATTCCAACAAAAAAACAACAAAAAATATAGTAGTAAGAAGGGGGTTTAGTGCAAGGATTTGAACATTTCGTGCAGTATCATGCAGCACAATCTCGTATCGTGCTGCACGATACATCTGCGTAGTATGAACGGTTCAAAAACCCCAATCCTTACTACTATTTTTTTTGTAACGAACGTTCGGGGTATGCCTTGAGATTATCTTTCAATTTTTTTATCGATTGCACGTGCTGCACCGTACATCTGCGTAGTATGAACGGCTCAAAAACCACTATACCACCACTAGTTTTTTGTTGTTTTTATGTTGGAATTTGCTATGTAGGGGTGTCAAATATTATGTTTGGGTAGCCTTGAGGTTATGTTTCAATTTTATCGATTTCAGGGGCGTAACCCTCAAAAATGGTAAGGGGGGTTACAATTTCAAAAGTGATTTTTAAGTTAATTTTTGGTGTAGGGATGTCTAAAATAAAGTTTTAAGTAAGCCTACGTGCTAAATTACGATTTTTATCGATTTCAGGGGCGTAACCCTCAAAAATGGTAAGGGGGGTTACAATTTCAAAAGTGATTTTTAAGTTAATTTTTGGTGTAGGATGTCTAAAATAAAGTTTTAAGTAGCCTACGTGCTAAAAATTACGATTTTTATCGATTCCATGGGGCGTAACCCTCAAAAATGGTAGGGGGGTTACAATTTCAAAAGTGATTTTTAAGTTAATTTTTGGTGTAGGGATGTCTAAAATAAAGTTTTAAGTAAGCTACGTGCTAAAATTACGATTTTATCGATTTCAGGGCGTAACCCTCAAAAATGGTAAGGGGGGTTACAATTTCAAAGTGATTTTAAGTTAATTTTTGTGTAGGTAGGGATGTCTAAAATAAAGTTTTAAGTAAGCCTACGTGCTAAAATTACGATTTTTATCAATTCCATGGGCGTAACCCTAAAAAATGGTAAGGGGGTAACAATTTCAAAAGTGATTTTTAAGTAAATTTTTGGTGTGGGGATGTCTAAAATAAAGATTTAGGTAAGCCTGCGTGCTAAATTAACGCTTTTTATCGATTCCATGGGCGTAACCCTCAAAAAATTATAAGGGGGTAAAATCCTAAAAGTGGTTTTTAATGTAAATTTTTGCAATGGGGATGTCTAAAATAGAGTTTGGGGTATGCCTAGAGTGAAAATTTACGATTTTTTACCGATTGCATGGGGTATCCCTAAAAATGATCAGGGGGTAAACTCATAAAATTGCCATCATACGTCAAAATCTTTTTAGTAACACATCCGGTATTGCCTCAGAGGGTCAGTTCTATTTGGCCGCGTTACTTTCACACACAAGCTCAATAACGCGACAGGATTAGACAAACCCTTGTTAGTTAACAACAGAAATGACTTTGAAACGTTTATCGATAGATTAAATGAAAGTGATATATTAGGTTATACAGACAAAATAGGGCGACAATCAAATTACACCTTGGAAGCCTTAGTCAGTACGAGTGTTTTTCAGCCTTGCTTCCTAGGTTTCTGCCCTTGCCTCTAGGTTTCTGACCTTGCCTCCTAGGTTTCTGTCTTTGCCTCTTAGGTTTCTGCCCTTGCCTCCTAGGGTCTGCCCTTGCCTCCTAGGTTTCTGACCTTGCCTCCTAGGTTTCTACCCTTGCCTTCTTAGGTTCTGCCCTTGCCCACGACCTCTCGAACCACGCACTTAACAAAACCAACTTAATAAACCACAACCCCACGAACCATGGATTTAACGAACCATCAACTAACGAACACGAACCACAACCCACGAAACCACGGACTTAACGAACCCTCAACTCACGAACGCGAACCACAACCCCTACGAACCATGGACGTAACGAACTATCAACTAACGAACCACGAACCACAACCCCACGAACCACGGACTTAACGAACCCACAACTCACGAACCGCGAACCACAACCCCTACGAACTATGGACTTAACGAACCCTCAACTCACGAACCACGAACCACAACCCCACGAACACGGGACTTAACGAACCATTAACTAACGAACCACAAACTCACGAAACAACGAACTTAACAAACCACGAACTTAACGAACCATCAACTCACGAACCGCGAACCACAACCCCTACGAACCATGGACTTAACGAACCATCAACTAACGAACACAAACCACAACCCCACGAACACGGACTTAACGAACCATCAACTAACGAAACCACAAACTCACGAACAACGAACTTAAAAACCACGAACTAACGAACCATCACTAACGAACCACAAACTCACGAACAACGAACTTAACAAACCACGAACTTAACGAACCATCAACTCACGAACCGCGACCACAACCCCTACGAACCATGGACTTAACGAACTATCAACTAACGAACCACGAACCACAACCCCACGAACCACGGACTAACGAACCATCAACTCACGAACCGCGAACCACAACCCCACGAACCACGGACTTAACGAACCACGGACATTACCGAACCGCGAACCACGACCCCCCTAGTTTTCTGTCCTTGCTCTTAGGTTTCTGCCATTGCCGCCAGATTTCTGTCCTTAATATAACTTCCTGCTTGTTGTATCCAACTATTTATAACTGTCATGGAAACTCCTGGTATTGCAGCAGGGTCAAAACGCGTTCAAGTAACCGCCACTTGTATTATTCCCCCACCATTGACCCGCTAGGTCGATTTAAAGTAACCCATGCATCAGACCTGGACAGCACTTCAAGTTGAAAATGAGGTCAGATATCACGATAACAGTAATCCTCTTCTCCGATTAGTTAATCCAGAGGTCATCATTTCGTTGATGGGTGTCGATAGAAATCTTCTTCCTGATTGGTTAACCTAGATATTAGTCGAGGGTGGAATAGTATCGTCCAAATTGTATTTACCAGATTATAATTTAAACAGTCGGATGTGAGACTTCGTGTTTAAGCGCGCTTGATTCACGGACGTTTATTTTCGTAGTACTGTTCAGTCTAGCGGTCTGTGTTGTAGTGGAAATATTTTCGGTGTAAGTTGAATTTTTTTCTGTTTTTCTCTTAGCTCATAACGATGTGATAGGTTATCATTAAGGAATTTCAGTTGTATTAATGGGTGATGTGTATAAAGTACGTATGTTACGCCTTGTCGAGTGTATTATTCCTTCGTTTTTTCATATGTTTATCTTATGGGTTCTTTAAAAAGTAGATATTTCAAGTCTTTTTTGTAATTGATATTCAAGTTTATTAATGTGTTACACTGGGGTAAAGTAAAAATACGAATGAAGGCGCGGAACGCTAGGCAAGTTAAAGAGAGAGAGAGAGAGAGAGAGAGAGAAGGGAAAGGTGGAATGGTAGGAGAGAAGTCTAGTAGGGGTAGAAGAGCGAGGAGAGAGAGAGAGAGAGAGAGAGAGAGAGAAGCGTGTGATAAAGAAGGCGAGATGCTATGTATTAATGGTGAGAATATCAAGTGTTACAATAGGAGGGACGCTAAAAATATGAGGGAGGGCGGGGGAGCTAAAGGAGAGGAGAGGCAGGGTGGAGTGATAGGTTAGAAGTCTAAGAGAGGATAGGGGAGAGAAAGCGAGAGAGAGAGAGAGAGAGAGAGAGAAGGAAGGCGCGATGCTAGGGATAATGGAGAGAATGAGTAAGTGTTTCAATGGAGGGAATCTAGGCCCCGGAATAGTAGAGAGAGAGAGAGAGAGAGAGGGAGAGAGAGAGAGAGAGAGAAAAGAGAGAGAGAGAGAGAGAGAGAAAGAGGGCGAGCGAGAGAAGAGAGAGATAGCGAATCACTAACACCGAGGAACATATTTACACTACCAGCTAAGACTAACCAGTAATCTCCCACCTACATAGCTATAAATAAAGGTTATCCCGTTACTATATATTTAACTCAGTGTACTAAATATGTTTGTAATGTTATATAATATCCACTGTATGTTATACACCTATTGAGATAATAAAAGAATAAAATATATCTTCGTCTTCTGTTTTAAATTTAATGTTTTTCATTGATGTTGTATAATCTACTAACATATCACTATCGCTCAAGTACACAATCGCTCCAAAGTCAGCAGACACCAGACATAAACAGGGCACTTCCGGGGTCACCGGGACTAGAGGTCAACATCCCGACACGAGCAGTCATGGTTAACTCCCCTTGTCTCTCGTGTACATTAGGCGCTAAAGGCGCCTCTTATAATATTTGTTAATTTACGCCTAAATACGGGGCAAATCCTTCCTGCTATACTACTTTCGTGTACGACCTCTCGAGATTACCCCCGTTATGAGGGTACAAACATGAATGTTGGGTAATCAAGCTCCTTGAAACCTGCCAGGCAGGAGAACACGATGTCAAGACAGTCGAGGAACCAGTCCCTACTAAACCGGTCCAGGACCATCGATCCAAATACAACTACCGCAGCACCAGCAGTCAATGACACAGCCCGCTACCTACAAAAAAGAAACGTAACTCTAAACAAAAAGAAACAGTACAAGTACCAAGGATGACACACAGCAGCAGACTCACAGAACAAAACCCAGACGCCCACATCCACATTTTCCAAAACGAGCCTAGAAGACAGAAACTTCTAGAAATACAGAACCACAGCACACAAACCAGCACAAGAAATTCCACAAAACGAAGAACACCAATGGACAAACACAGCTACTATTCAGATACAGATACAGAGTACCAAGATGGGAAGTGGAGATTGGGAAACATTTCGACGACCCAGAGGAAAACTATCAGTGACACCCTCAGCCCTTCTCAGGGCAACAAAACACAAAATAATTTATGAAATGGTTCCCCTTTTTATGAAATAAATACAATTATGGGAAAAAAAAAATTCCCCAAATAAAAAATAATCTATACTCTTACTACTACTACTACACTCAGTACTACTTATTACTACTACTACATCTACTACCCAAAAAAAAAAAAAAAAAAGAGAGAGAGAGAGAGAGAGAGAGAGAGAGAGAGAGAGAGAAATCATCATCTCTCCACAATTTTCGATCTCGACAGTTATTTATCATTTCTGTTGTTGACCTTCTGCCAAGCCATTCCCTTAAACTGTCTGGTATCCTCTCTTTGCTTCTCTCTATCTCTTCGTCCTTCAATTTTCTCAGTTGTCACAATATATTCCAGCTGTTCCATTCTTATTACATGGCCACACATGATGATTGTTTCTTTCTAATATTGGAGATTAGCTATCTTTTTGCTTTGACCTCTTTCAGAACGTTTTCATTACTCTTCTTTAGCTGTCCATGGTATTCTCAACATTCTTCTGTAAAACCACATTTTTACAGCCTCCGGAGATTGTCTGTTGTCCTATTGTCCATAATTCACATCCATATGTTAAGACTAAATGCAGAGAAGCAAAGGAAGGATGGTTAAAACATAAATGTGAAGAAATGGAAAAACAACAAAAGAAAGACTCAAAATGTATGCACAACCAGTTTAAATGATTAACAGGAAGAAAAGAAGTCAAAGTTTCAGGATGTGTGAAACAAGGAAGGAAATATAATAATGGGACAGGAGAAAGACAATACAAAGATGGACAGAATATATCAGTCAACTCTATGATGATGAAAGACCAGAATTAAACAATTCAAAGAAGACACAGGACCACCAATAATGCAGAGTGATGTGGAGGCCGCAATTTCAACACATGAAAAGAGGGCAAAGCTCCAGGTCTCGACAATATAACGATCGAAGAGATAAATGTATTAGGAGAGCTGGGAGTACAAGTCATAACAAAACTACTCAATGACATATATAACACTGGACAATACCAGAAGATCTACTAAAATATATCTTTGTAGCCATACCGAAGAAGTCAGTGGCGCCACTGATTGTGAGACCATCGAACATTAGTCTCATGAGCCATATGACGGAAAATATTACTAAGAATCATCATGAGACGTGTAAGGAACAAAATAAAACCAGAAATAAGTGAGGAACAATGTGGATTTGTGGGAACAAAGGGCACCAATAATGCAATATCATCTTAAGCACATTGATAGAAAGATCTAAAGAGTGTAAAGAAAGATCTATATATGTGCTTTATAGACTACACGAAATCATTTGACAAGTAAAGCACGTGGAAATAATAAATATACTGGAGAAATAAACATTGATGGCAGGATCTGCGAATCATAAAAAAAACATGTACTGGCAACAAACAGCAGCTGTATGAATTAAGAACAAACAGGATATTTCAATATATAAACAAGGAGTCAGACAAGGCTGTGTTCTGTCACCGGATTTGTTATCACTTTACAGCGAACATATTATGAGATCAATAGTAGACAAAAAAGGAATTGAAGTCAACGGTCACAACATACATAATTTACTATATGCGGATGACACAGTATTAATAGCAGAGACCGAGAATGAGCTACAAGAAATGATAGACATAATAGTAAAAGAAAGCAACAAGAAAGGTCTCAGTCTGAATAGTAAGAAACAGAAGTAATGGTTATATGAAGAAACAATCATCACCATCATGCAGCATAAAAATAAACAAGACAAATCTGAAACAAGTGCAACGTTTGAAATACTTGGGCACAGTGATAACATCAGATGGAAGATGTAACGCAGAAATAAAAGCAGAATAGCTCAGGCCAAAAACATTTCAGAAAATGAAAAATATCTTATGCAACAAATCTATGTCAATAGAAATGAGAAAGAGAGTTCATCGGTGCTATATAGAACCAATTCCAACATATGGAAGCGAATCATGGACAATAGACAAACAAATGAAAAGACGATTAAAGGCCACAGAGGTGTGATTTCTCAAAAGAATATTGAAAGTTCCCTGGACAGCTAAAAAGATCAATGAGGAAGTTCTCAAAGAGGCCAACACAAAAAGGGAGCTCTTAAAAAACATCAGAAAGAAGCAATCAACATTTTTCGTGCACATCATGAGAAGAGGAAAGTTGGAATACTTGGTTACAACTGGCAAAATAAAAGGAAAGAGAGATCGCGGACGACAAAGATAGAAAATACTGGATAGCTTGGTGTCATGGCATGGAAAACAGTTAACAACAGAACTCGTACGATGCACTGTGGATAAAAGATTGTGGAAGGACATGATCGCCAACGCCAACCGGTACGGCACATGATGATGATGATGTTAAGACTGGCTCTACATAACATATAAGAACTCTTTTTCCTGTTTCTATTGTCAAAAATGGATTGCACAGTATCTTGCTCGTTTTGTGGAAAGCTGCTTTTGCCTGAGCCATTCTGTATCTCACCTCTGTTGTATGGTAATAGATTTACAAAAGAGGACAATACAGATTATTGACATATCGGTCTGTATGCGGCCTTCCTCATAAAAACAGGGACAACAAAAACAAACGGACACGCTAGGGAATATATTATATTACCTACTAGTTAGAAAGTAACTAAAACTGGTAAAACAAAGAAAAGAGAATATAATGAAAAGAAACTTAGCTTTGTAGTGGAAGTCCCAGGTCCTCATCAGCCGAGTGCTATACAAAAAACGCTATGTAAGAAAATGCTAGACAAGACAATGCTAGACAATAAAATGCTTAACAAGAAAATGCTATTCAAGAAAATGCTATACAAGAAAATGCTAGACAAGAAAATGCTAGACAATAAAATGCTAGACAAGAAAATGCTAGACAAGAAAATGCTAGACAAGAAAATGCTATTCAAGAAAATGCTAGACAGAAATGCTATTCAGAAAATGCTAGACAAGAAATGCTATCAAGAAAATGCTAGACAAGAAAATGCTATTCAAGAAAATGCTAGACAAGAAAATGCTAGACAATAAATGTTAGACAAGAAAATGCTAGACAAGAAAATGCTATTCAAGAAAATGCTAGACAAGAAAATGCTATCAAGAAAATGCTAGACAAGAAAACGCTAGACAAGAAAATGCTATTCAAGAAAATGCTAGACAAGAAAATGCTATTCAAGAAAATGCTAGACAAGAAAATGCTATTCAAGAAAATGCTATTCAAGAAAATGCTAGACAATAAAATGCTAGACAAGAAAATGCTATTCAGAAAATGCTAGACAAGAAAATGCTAGACAAGAAAATGCTAGTTAATAAAATGCTAGACAATAAAATGCTAGACAAGAAAATGCTATTCAAGAAAATGCTAGACAAGAAAATGCTATTCAAGAAAATGCTCGACAATAAAATGCTAGAAAGAAAATGCTATTCAAGAAAATGCTCGACAATAAAATGCTAGACAATAAATGCTAGACAAGAAAATGCTATTCAAGAAAATGCTAGACAAGAAAATGCTATGCGAGAAAATGCTATTCAAGAAAATGCTAGACAAGAAATGCTAGACAAGAAATGCTATGCGAGAAAATGCTATTCAAGAAAATGCTCGACAATAAAATGCTCGACAATAAAATGCTAGACAAGAAAATGCTATTCAAGAAAATGCTAGACAAGAAAATGCTATGCGAGAAAATGCTATTCAAGAAAATGCTAGACAAGAAAATGCTAGACAATAAAATGGTATTCAAGAAAATACTAGACAAGAAAATGCTAGAAAAGAAAATTCTATTCAACAAAATGCTATTTTTTTATAGACAAGAAAACACATAATAACGCCCAGCACTGTAATTTTTTCTATGCGATCTCACACTCAATCACTTAAGGTCCTGGAACTTTATTCCATATAATTAGCCTGCTGTCCAGATCTTGAAAACACCCCTCATATTTTGTGATCGTAAGTGGGCTTATTTATTATTTGAATTTACTTCTTGAATCTATATCTGGCCTCGTCTACAAGCCATTGTATATAATTGTTCTAGACGAACGTCTTGATCATTTTGATCCTTTGAAGTCTGCTTTTTCTCGTTCTGAAGATTCACAAGCTGTCTTACTCAATCAATGTTGTTCTTGCTACTATTTGAGAGCCGCGATAGCTCAGTGGTTAGTGAACTGGACTACTAAGGACAAGAGCTCGGATTCGATCCTGATCGACGGCTTTCAGGTTCACCCCAGCCTTAATGGGTACCGGATTGTTTTTCTGAGAAAGTAAAGCGGCAGGGCGTAATACCGACTACATTACCCTAAAAATCAGGTGCCGAAGGTCTGTAAAAATGATGGTCACCAACACCATATTCCCTATACGCCACTTGGCGTGACGGGGGGTCTTTATTTATTTTTTTTTTTTTGGCTACTATTTCTGACAATGAGTCTGCAGTTGTCTCTAGATTGTAAGAGCTCAGCTTTCACTTCAGACTCAAAATGGTCTTGTCTATGTTCGGAGTGCAGTGATGATGACCGGCAAATAACTCAATGACTCGATAACTCAGTCTCCTTGTCCTGTCTTGATGATTGTGCCTACTTCTTGACCAGGAAATCCGACCATCCTCAAGCTGTCTTCTAGTTTATATTTGACCCGCAATTGTCATTCAAAAATAAAAGCGGAAACTACTTTGGGCAAGTGTCCATGAGCAGAAGGTCGCCTTGCAGCTAGCGAAAAACTGAATATATTGTATTGTGCAATTATTTAAGTTGGTGATCATCATCATCAAGTACCGGGCCTGCTGGCGGAGGTGATCATGTCTTTCCACAACTTTCGATCTCGACAGTTATTTATCATTTCTGTTGTTGACCTTCTGTCAAGCCATTCTCTTAAGCTGTCAGGTATTTTTTCTCTTTGCTTCCCTCTATCTCTTCGTCCCTCAATTTTCCAGTTGTTATAATATATTCCAGTTGTTCTCTTCTCATTACATGGCCAACAAAAGATGATTGTTTCTTCCTAATATTTGAAATTAGCTCTCGTTTTGCTATGACCTCTTTCAGAATATTTTCACTACTCTTCTTAGCAGTCCATGGTACTCTCAACATTCTTCTGTAAAATCACATTTCAACAGATTGCAGTTAATGATAATAATTCATTATTCCTATAGGACTGCTTACCTAGGGCAGACAACTCTACTAACAGCTGTCACCGTGCAGGAAGGTCATGGAAAATCAAATGTACACGGAAGACGCATGCACTGGATCGCAAGGTGTCAATCTTTCGTTCGCCCGAAGTATTGTCTATATCTGCAATGTCGTTTCCTGTATACATTTTACTATCGCAAGGTGTAAAACACAATGTAATGTAATCTTCCAATAAGAGAACGAAGAAGAAATAAAAAAAAAAAATTATGCTATTATTGTACATGCAAATGCTCGCGCGAGATATGTTTTATGTATGTATTTATGTTTGTATTAACAAACACGTGTACGTATTTACTTCAAAATGCATTTGAAAAAAAAGCACGTTCAAAACATATTCGAAAAGGACAAAAGAAGCTGGCAAGGTCAAGGCTGTTTGCACACGCGGCATGACAATGAAGTTAATGAAAATGAACAGACAATGATTTAAAAAAAATGCTCTCTCTTTGTTCCACGCAGTTTCAAAATATTATTTTACAATTTGTATTATGTTTGTCGTGTACGTTGTAAAATGTTTTACCAGTAATGCGTGTTATAAAGAATACTATCTTCTAATCTAACAAATACATACAATTCAAAACTGGCACAATTGAAAAATCAAGCCTAACAAATTTCCGCTACATTTGATTCTTCATCTTTTTCTTCTATCCTTCTTCCATTGCCGTTGGCGTCGAGGGGAGATACAATCTGCGATTCTTTGCTCTTCTGTTGGCCTCTTCTGGTGTTATCCCTCCTAGTGACTCTAGTTTTCCATTTATCCATCTCTTTCTCGTTCTTCTTCTTAATCTGGTGTTTTCGTAGCGTTTGTTTATGACTCTTTGAGTCATTGTTAATTCTTTTTGTCTTGTTATGTGGCCGAACCAATTTATCTATTGTTTCTTTATGTATTCGATGGCTGGTTCAATTTCGAGTTTCTTCCTCAGGTCGGTGTTTCTTACTCTGTCCCTTAAGCTGTTTCCTGTCATTATTCTGAGACATTTCATTTCGGTGGTCGTTATCTTTTTTATTGTTCTAGAGTCCAGCGACCAATTCCGGCACTGATAGCACAGTTGGTAGAAAAATTGATTTACAAATTACCCCTTTTGCTTCCGTAGTTATTGCTTTGTTTTTTAATAGTGTTGATACTTGGCCTATAAACTTGGCATGTTTTGTTACACCTTATATTTATCTGTCTCTTGGTTATTGTCTTGTGTTAACGTGCTACCCAGATATTTAGAATTATCTACTTGTTTCAGGGTCGTATATCTATTATGATGTTTAGTTTTTCTTTCTTTCTTGCTATTGCCATTACTTCTACATTTGATTGACTTTTGATAATTCATTTTTGTATGTCTAGTTTCCGAACACATTTGATATTTTGTTGTTGTTGCTCTTTTCAGTTTTTGAGCCTCTAAACGTGTAATTTTAGCGTGTGAGTGAGTGTATGTGTGCGAGTGAGTGTGTCTATGTCAGTACAGAAAGTATAAAATTACGAACTCGCCCAAACGCTCTCGTTTCGTCCTCGGCTGAAGGTAATAGCAGCGATCAGAATAAAGTTGAACTGCCGACATCTGTTACTCGTCGTTTGTTACAAGATACGTAACGTCAAATATCTTCTTGATCTAGTTTCAGTAATCGAGGAGCATCACACCATATCGTACTAGGTGAGCAATTGAAAATATGTCCGCCACACGCACATGCGCTACCTCTTTATTTCTCTCCCTCTTTCTCTCTCAACCTTTCTCTCTCTCCATTTCTTTCTCTCTCTCTCTTTCTCTCTCTCTCTTTCTCTCTCTTTCTCAATAACTCTCTCCCCCTTTCTCACTTTCTCACTCACTCTCTCTCACCCTCCCTCTTTCTCACTCTCTCTCTTCTTTTCTCTCTCTCTTTCTCACTCTCTCTCTCCCTTTCTCTCTCTATCTTTCTCACTCTCTCCCCTTTCTCTCTCTCTCTTTCTCAATCTCTCCCTTTCTCTCTCTCTCTCTTTCTCACTCTCTCTCTTTCTCACTCTCTATCTCCCTTTCTCTCTCTCTTTCTCACTCTCTCTCCCTTTCTCTCTCTCTTCTCACTCTCTCTCACTTTATCTCTCTCATTCTCACTCTCTCTCCATTGCTCTCTCTCTTTCTCACTCTCTCTCCCTTTCTCTCTCTTTCTTTCTCACTCTCTATCTCCATTTCTCTCTCTCTCTTTCTCTCTCACTCTCTCTCGACAGTTATTTATCATTTCTGTTGTTGACTTTCTGCCAAGCCATTCTCTTAAGCTGTCAGGTATTTTCTCTCTTTGCTTCCCTCTATCTCTTCGTCCCTCAATTTTCCCAGTTGTTACAATATATTCCAGTTGTTCTCTTCTCATTACATGACCAAAAATGATGATTGTTTCTTCCTAATATTGGAAATTAGCTCTCTTTTTGCTTTGACCTCTTTCAGAACGTTTTCATTACTCTTCTTGGCTGTCCATGGTATTCTAGTTTCACTAAAGCCTACAGACTGTAAGAGAAATCCCGGAATCACCCAAAGTTCGTGACGCCTTCAGCTGTGTGATCTATAGATGACTGACGTAATTTTACTGACAACCGCCCCTTGTCGCAAAGCTAAAAACGTCATAAACTTTGAGTGATTCCTTCCTTCCCGCCGGTCTTATTAAAACTATACATGGTTGTGGTTATACTATTTGTTTACGTTTTCATGACTTTATGCACGATTACACTGTGCAATAGACCAGTTTTAGTCGATTGGATACCCATATCTAATAAATAAAGTCTATTTATAAATATGTTTGTTTATCAAGCTGTTGCATTTCCTGCATGTAGCAAGTTGTTTCATAAGGTCAAGTTGTTTCATAAGGTCAAGTTGTTTCATAAGGTCAAGTTGTTCATTTTAAATTGGTAACTTTTCATACTTTTGTGACAACCACTTGATTTCAGAAGCAACATTTTTTAGTGTATATTTTCTTCCTTTCTTCAATAAAGTAAAGGCAACACACCCCCCCCCCCCCCCCCC